>JAVDBV010087344.1:0-32130 GCA_032619315.1 Piper longum | reverse complement strand
GCATGCTCTCTAATAATCATCAATTATAATCAATCAATATAGGAAAAGAGGTAATTATACCTCACGTCGTCGGCAATCGACGACGGCTATGGTTCCGTCGTGCGTGCATCTTGAACCTCGAATTCGGCACTCCACGGCGTCCGAATCTCGATCGGGTTCGACCGGGTGAACTCCGCGGAAGATCCGGTGAATTCCAGCGAATTCCCATAATTCCGGTTTTTCGGCGGGTTCCAGCGGTTTTCCGGCGGGTTGAGTGGTTTTTCGGCGACTTTTCGACGGTTTTCCGGCGATTGTCGCCGGCGGCGTCTACAGGATGGATAGGGGTCGTATAGGGTACCATTGGAATCGTCTCGACGAGCCCGACACATTTGTGGTATCAGGGTGGCCGACGGAGGCGGCGACTCGCCGAAAAATGGTAAAAACAGAGCGGTGGCGATGGGTGGCTTGCTCCGGCCGATCTGGGCTGCGATCGGAGGCAATATCGTCGGGGATGGTAGCTGGGAGGTCGACGACGACGAGACCACCGCTCGACGGCGACGGCGGCGGTCGGCGGCTCCAGAATCGGCGACGCGAACAGTCGCGGACGCGGCGCTAGCCACGGCGGTTCTGGTGTTACGGCGACCGGATGAGGGCCGGGGTCGGTCGAGACGACACGGCGACGGCGTGGTGGGGCAGAGCGGCGCTGGTCGGCGGTCGGGCGGCGCCGATAGCAGCGGCGGTGGCGCATGGGGAGGAGCGGGTAGGGTTTTTGGAAAAGGGGAGGAAGCATCGGGGTTTGAAATGAACTGATGGCATAATCGTAAATAAAACTTGACTCAACTCCGTCTCGAGTCAAAATAATTATTTACTCGTAATAAAATCAAAAAAAAATCCAGAAAAAATCGGCGAAAATCCCATAAAATAAAATAAACACCAAAACATCATAATGACATGCTCTATAACTATCAACCAACCAAACTGCCCGTAACGCGTCCTAACGCGATAGACGGCCTAAAACTAATTCTACGATCAAACTGCATAATAAAAAAAAACTGGACTGCATACTCTCATATATTCTGATAACTCATTCTTTTCTGTTGTATTCATGACGTTATCATCATATACTTGGGTACACATGACCCCTCATAGCTCATACACGCGACTGGCATCGGCTCAGTACACGTGTTCTGAAACATACTCGACTCGAAATAACGGACGAACCAACCGGTTCTAAATATAAAACCCTGACTTGAATCGTGGGTTTTACAACAGTAATTAATACAAACTGACAAGTGGAAACTAACTTCCACGAGGAATGAAAACCAACATATATCTCCATGAGAACATTCAAAAGGTATCTACTAAGGAACCATCAAGTTACAGACAAGATAGCATCCCTAGCTGAACTGGTGTTGTATCACTCTCAGCAAATGCCTCTCTCAATTATATCATATAATTAGTCCCATTCTTGTGTAACACCTGGCCCAGAGCACAAACGCTAAGTAATATCAGGCAGTCGCCTTTAATTGCCTCTCATACCACAAATCTAGACATGCATTGTACATAACAGTACTCGTCTACTCCACGCCCTTCTGGGTGTGAGGAAGCTCAAGATGTAGAGATGTTAAGATCCCTCGGAAATGGAACAACCCTCCCACTAATCCAAATCTCAACTATGGCCTGTATATGCACCCGCTCACAATATATGCAAGGGCAAGCCCACCAACTATCGGCTCACTGAAATCCGATAAAAAACTATACATAGGGTTAGGAAGGGAATCATATAAGTAAGCCCAAAGGTAACATAATATGGAACAAAGTTCGAAAATACCGTGAGGGATCTCATCTTACAAGGTTATTAATCACAAAAATAAATGCACGTCTAAATGGCTTGAGTTAAGTGGAGTGCAACAAAACAACCATTTAACATGTCTTATGATCTGAAAATCAAATCCACGATGGAGTAGAGTGATAAAATTAAGAAGTATCATAATAGACTAGAGGTCTAAGCTCCAAGCGTGACAGCACAACTACAATGAGCTCAAACTCTATGACCTACATTGGAACCCATTGCTAAGAAAAAGACTAACAATTCTACATGATGCATGGTCGTGGTGGTGTGTACTCACATCAACAATAACAACATCTCAAACAATGGAAAATGCAAAATAAATAAAAAATAGACACTCGACACGTAAATCAAGGTATGACAAACAATAAATAGATAAATAATAAGACAAGTCAAATAAATAAAAGAGTGATGAATAAAAATAAAATAATAAGTGTGGATGTAAACATCAAAACAATAATAATTAATAAAATAAATATGCATGAAGAAAAATAGGTGAATAAATAAAGAATTATAATTAAATAAGCAAATAGCTAATTATTATTTAAATAAACTCATTTATCAATAAATAAATAAACAAATAAACTAATCAATAAATATAAATATAAATAATACCACATATGTTTAACTAAATCCAAGTAAATAATAATGTACACAAGTAAGAAATCAATTAAATAAATCAATAAATAAATAAACAAGTAATTAAATACATAAATAAATAATAAAATAAATAAATAAATGATAATATCTAGTCATCATAAATAATATGATAAATAACAATTACATGAGTATGCAAACACGAATAAACAATAACATATGTATGAGCAATTTAAATAAATAATATGATAGTCATTAAAAGAATAATATTAATAAGTAAACATATCTTTAATAATAATAAATAAATAATCATACAAGCATGTATCATGTAAGGCAAATATATGAATAATAAGAAATAAACAATGATGAATAAATAAATAAATAGATAATAGATAGCAAAAAATACTCATAATATCAAAATATATCAGATAATATGAACATGCATCTAGATTAGTGTACGGAGTTTCGAAATACTAGAAACGGTCAAAAAATGGACTGAAACAGGCTCAAAATGGGTGATTGAGTCAATTGGGCGAGTCAGACCCATGCTGAGTCAACTCAGCCCAATTCAAGCTACTAGGTTGGGCTGGATCGGCTCGGCAAACACAAGTGTGGACATGTGGACACGACAACAAACAAGTGAATGGTCAATGTGGACGTGGACAATGGCAAACATACAAGACGTGGGTTGGTGGTGCCTATCGCTGAAAAACAACCACGGCGGCGAGGCTAGGGTCGGCGTTAGTCGGGATCGGCGGAGGAGGTAATGACGAAGATGACAATTGTAATAATCCGCCTTAGCTAGCCGCGGTGGGGGGGAGGGGGGGAGCAAAAATAAGCAAGGACATTAAAATAAAACGACATGCAAATACATCCTAACATGGCAAAACATATAAAAAATTATAAGTGAGATATAATTGAACAAAAATAATTTAGAATAATTAAACATAAAATTTAAACATCTTTAAGAAATTATTAACCAACTTCATGCAACATAACCCCACAGCCTCCAAACAATTTCATATAGTCACAATTATAATTCAAATAATATAAATAAAAAATTCAATCTTATTTATCAATTCTTCTAACTAAAATTCGTAAGGGAACTACCAACCACACCATCAACCATCAATCTGAAGTTGTTCACCTATGGTTACAAAACCGCATTAATGATAAAACCACCAAATCGCATAATTACAAGAAACAAGTCAATATATTCCACATTATTATTTATCAAGTTTTTTAGTATTATGAGCCTATGTCAAACTCCGATTATGTCGATAAGGGTGGCTTCCCTATTCACCTACCATCTCATGTATGCGCACACACATTACGTGGCACACGACCTATAGTTACCGATATTTGTCATTAATTTACCTTCTCAGTATTACAAGTGTATAATGAGCCGTCTTCTGTCTTACACCTTATCACCCTTTTCGGCATAAGGGCAGGTAGTTCATCTTTCAAATAGTTTTAAAGGTATGGCCCCGTGTAGGACTGAGTCAATTCCTCAACCTTAATTGCACTCGGTGCATGGTAGTCGAATTTTGGCTCATGTCGACCAAGGCTGCCAAAATTAAATCTATATCATTTCAAATAATTATATGGACCTGGATAGCTAATGGAGCACCAACAATTACAACGCATGATCTTAATCTGAACGAGATAATAAAATTATACATAAGTGTAATTTTATCCGAGCAAAACGCATGTCATGAAATGACTTAACTAATATGATTCATTAATTAATTGATAATGAAAATTAATATATAATATGTAAGTCATAATTTTCATTCCAATATAAATTGATACATAGTAAGTTAAAACAATAGGCATATTACTATTAACACAGCTTGGAAGAAATAATTACATTTCTAATGAACACCATATACCATGATTAATTAAATAAACCCATGCAACAAATTAAAGACGCATCTTATTACTTTAACTAATTATAAACGGTAATGTGAATAGATTAAAATATAATTTCTTAATTAGGTAACCTCAACAATTAACATATAGCAATTTAAATCAGTTATCAACACTTATCCTGAATTAATATTAATACCAATAAACATTAACTACCATAATTAATTAATTAAATCGGCAACAACAACAAAAATACAAAAGAAAACACTCAATAGCGCAGCGCCATCAACCAGGAAAAATAAGAAACAAGATGCTGCAGCGCCTTGGCGCGGCATGAGCCCCTAGGTGCTCCACCGAGGTCTAGGAAAACATATCAACCGAGTGCAATGGTGCACGAAAGCACTTGCAGCAAGGGGAAGGTGGCGGACAGAGCAAACTATCGATAACACTGGAACTACCGATAACCCCTCCAAGTTATAGGTACTCACCAAATCCCGCACACTAGTCCTCGGCATGGTCGGTAAGTTCTCGGCACTCTCAGTATCTGGAACCAAACACTGTTTGATCACTACTCCCTGTGATCAAGACTTGTTACTCGGCATCTTGAGGTTTCTTTACAGCTCGATAGCGTGTATGCTCAGCCAACCCCAAATACACCCAATAGAACTCCTTCCTACCCAATAGGCTGTCCTAGGTGACCGAACACCAAAACACGCTACACTTAGCATCAGGGAACCTCAATTGCACTCAGCACCACTCCTAGGCACCCCGATAGCAATGCTCGGTGTCCTGACAACCACCATGCACCAAAACACGATTATCCCTACAATTAAACACGTGTTAGCATCAGTTAGTTGTATCCATAACATGGATAGCACCGACTATCCCTCACAAACCCAGGATATATTGGAACAATTACCAAACCCTAGATATCCGGAAGGTCCATGAGTTAAACCTGTAATAATTAGCAACCCTTAAATACATGAATAAAACCACTCCCCAATACATGAGTAAAACTAATCATCACTAAATTAATAAACTACTCACTGGAAAATAAGTGAAGCCACTCTTTTTGGCGTCCCCACAGTAGGGAAAACACACTCAAAATATATATCCAACCCCCAAAAAAATTTTCATGAGCCCCCCTAATAATAAACAGACATGAAAGAGGCATCCCATTTAAAGGTTTTGAGTCTTTGACACTGTCAATATGAAGTGTCAAATAACCGACATTTCCTCCCAACCAAAATTATTTTTTTCAAATCCTCAATAAAATAATAAAAGGAACCGGGCTTCTTGCCAATCCATCATATGATGTATATTCCTCTTCCTCCCATCTCTACCTTCGAAGCAGGAGGTCCCACGTCCGTCAACATTGTCATCCCACCTTACACTGTCTAACTATTTAGCTAGGCTACTTTGGTTTTTTGACGTGGTTAGTTATTATTGACGGGCTCAAATGGGGGCTCAGGTTAAGGGTGCTCAAAAAAACACTTTTCATTCAACCACATATTTATGAACAAGGGATATGAAACACCGTACTCAAGATATGACCAACATCCTAGTAATAAAGAGCCAACCCTAAATACTTTTTGAGCATTAGAACACTCACCAAAGAGTCTCATCTTCATCTTTCACAATTCTCTTCAAATTCTTTGTATCTTTCCATTGAACTTCATATTTGTACGACTCCCCATGTGATTGTCTCATTTCTCATAGAGGAAATAACTTCAATAGGAAGATGGAAGAAATAAGAACAAGAGTAGCTGGAATATTGGGCTCGAGGGCCTTCATTCCATGTTGGAGAAGAGACCTCTTTTTTTCGAATTGGGGCATATCTTTGCATAAGCCAGAAAACCATGTCCTCTGCTAGTAACACTGGAAGCTTTGGATAAAGGACAGTGTGGTATTAGGCTCGGGGACCTTCATTTCTGTGTTAGAGAAGAGATCCCTTTTATGAATTGGGGCATGCCTTGCATAAGCGAGAAAAGCATGTCTCGTCCTAGTAACACCAGAAACATTGGATAAAAAGCGCCAGGAGTAATGGGTAGGGGGAGGGGCCTTCATTTCCGTGTTGGCGAAGATGTCTTTGAATAAGCCGGAAAAGCATGTCCCGTGTTAATAACGCTAGAAACATTTGAAAAAGTGCAGGTGTTGGGCTCGGGGACCTTCATTTTTGTGGTGTAGAAGATGCCCATTTTTGGAAATGGGGCATATCTTGGGATAAGCAAGAAAAGCATGCCCCATGCTAATAACAACGGAAACATTGGGTAAAGAGTAGTGGGTGTCTCAAGGGCCTTCATTTCTTTGTTAGTAAAGGCTCTTTTCTGAATGGGCATGTTTTTGTGCTAATAACATTGAAAATGTTTTCCTCAATCACAATCAAAGTTATTGGTAGAGCTACTAAATGAGCGAGCAAGCCCAGTTCAAATCGTGCTCAAACTTAATTCGAATAGTTCGAAACTCGGCTCGAGATCGAACGAGTTTCAACATATATACTTGAACTCAACTCGAATATTTTACGGGTGTTTGAATTCGACTTGAGCTCGAATACAATTAAAAGTGTCTCAAAATCAGCTCAATTATAATGTCAAAAGTATATTATTTAAAAAAAAAAATACAATCAGCATGGATTTACCCACAACCTCCAAGTCTTGGATGTGAAGACCTCTTATTTAAGCTATCCCACTATCTTATTATTATATTATATATAAATAAATATAACTAGTTACAATTAAACTTATATATATATAAAGACTATCTTAGCCAAGGGCAGATAATATTTCTGTCCAAACTTTAATCCAGATCGTTCAATTACAAAGACAACCTAAATTTAATAAAAAAATTAAAAATAAAAAATAAAAAACCCCCCACTACAATCATTTAGTACGTAGTTAATAATAATATTATTTATGATTTAAAATATATTTTAAGTAGACAATAGATATTATGTATATTATTATATTATTTTATCGAGTCGATTTCGAGTTAAGTTCGAGTTAACCGAGTCGAGTCGAGTCGAACATTACATTGCTCAAACTTGTCTCGTATGATTCAAGTTCAAGTCGAGTTCGAGTTTGAAAATTTAAATATCGAGTTTCGAATCAAGTCGAGCCAAGCCGAGCCGAACAATAAATGCTTATGAACTTGCTCGCTCAATTAGCAGCCTTAGTTATTGAGAACTTGTACATTGCATACAAACCTTTTGGCTCACCCATGTATTATCGAGTTGTAACGACCCACCATTTTACATAATATTGTAAGCCTACTTAGTCAGGTGTTACTAAAAAATATAATTAATTGACCCGCCCTAACCAGACCAGATGTTACTTAAATTCTACATAATTCTATTAAAGCAAATAAGTCCAACTCATTAAAATAATCATCCCACAAGTCTTGGACAGTTTCTCATACCCACATTAATAACACAAGAGAATAAAAATGAAGTCCACTCATTATCTCTTCACCAAACCTGAGTTTGTAAAAGAACCACCAACCATACTTTTATTCCTCCTTAGATAAGCTGAAATCAAACAATCTTGATTCGCCTACATACCCAAGTCGAGATCAAGCTCAATGTAGTTCTACGGGCTCTCAGGTCATTCTGAGATTACCGACTCTTAGGTCATTTTGAGATTATGGACTCTCAGGTCATTCTTAGATTATAAGCTTCTTCTTCTTCCCCACGCTCTTCTCTTCTCCTCATCTCATCTTTGGCACCAACAACCAAACCAAGCAGTCTTTTCTTCAACCCAAAACCACATCATATTCTTCCCTAACCCCCCATAGCGTTGTCCATCATCCAACCCTCATGCGTAGAACTCATGACACACTAAAGACAGCAATTCAATTATCCTATTTTAACAAATTAAGTAGCATTAAACGTTGATGAAGTAACAACAATACAAAACGTTCATGAATGGATGAAATAGTAGAATTCACTTGGCGATTCTGAATTTTATGCTTACCGGAAAAAAAAAACAAAACAGCAACAAAATAAGTAAGAGAATGTCAAGGAAAGCATACCGAACCGGACATGTAGATGAGATATAAGAACGTCGCCAAGAAGGGAGAGTAACCAGGAAAGAAAATGAGAATGTGGGGCGAGAAGAATTTTTCTCTCCCACCGAATAATTGAAGTATGATAATGGCCGCCTAGGAAATCAAATGGTTGTCTAAGAAAATAAACAATCAATGATAAAAAATGAACGGTAAATAAAAAAATGAATGGTTGTCTCGTCATATAAAATTTGACTCGACAGACAATAGCGGTCGAACCGACCGGTTCAGATTATGAGACTCTGGTTCGAATCGCGGGTTTTAACCGAGTAAAATCAACTGAGTAAAGAATATAACATAATTAATCATAATAATTTTCCAATGTTCGATTCTTCACCGACCGAGTCGATTTTTTTTTTTCAACGGTCTTTACAATCAAGTAATAAGTTTTTTTACAATGAAGATCTATCCACATAGTAAGGGCATGTAATTAGCAAGGTTGGCTAGCTAGCTGACCCTCTTTGTCCGTTCCTATAAGAGTTGTAACATAATCTTCCAACTTTTAAATTCTATTTTCCCGCGGGTACGAGGCCATTCGCATTATTTTGTCATTTGTTCGTTTCATTTACTGCGCGAGTAACAAGCCCTTAGCGTTATGGACATTCAAGAAATTTTTACCTACTAGATTTTAGGTTAAATTAAAGGATGTCAGTAACAATTAAGTTTGGAACATACAAACAATACATTAACCAAAGGAAACATCAAAACACACACTAGTTGCAACAACAACCAAAGTTCTTAGACATGATTACTAAGGTAATACGGGCAACTAAATTGCTAGTATTGCCTCTCACTACGTTCTTCGCTTGAGCATTTTACAAGGGGAAATCACTAACAGTACAGAAACTACAATACGTCAAATCAATCACCACGCTTGCAAACAAAAAAAAAATAAAACGAGGTACATTTAACATTTGTAGCCAGTTGGGCTGTTCTTTCCGCAAGTGTTCAAGAGCAAAGTGAGATCAACTGGGATGTTGATGTTAATTCCCAGCACATTAGCCTTAATGGCAGTGCAGAGGCACAATGCAGCTTCAAGGTCAGCAAGACCACTCAAGAGGCTGCAGCATTTGTCACTAGAGAAGCCCCCCACTCCCAATTTAAGCAGCCCGAGCACGTCAGCGCAGGCGCTAAGCTTGAGGGCGTTTTTCGGGCACTTCGCCGGCTTCTTCGATGGCTTTCGAGAAGCCGGAGTTGGACTGGCCGGAGTAGGGCAGGTTGCAGAGACATAGGTGAAGAACAACAAGTTGACGAGAAGGAAAAGAGCAAGGGCCTTAGACTCCATGACTACACTTGCCCAATAAATGCTAACTACTAGTTAAACTTTCAAGTCTAAGACTGGGTGCAAGAGGTGCTTGTTGAATGTCCTTTTATAGAGAGGAGTTGCGAGGAGTGTGTGATAGAGAGCTTGAATAGCGAATGTTTGCATGTGAACCTTGTCAAGTGGCTTTACAAGGATGAGAATAGCTATAAATGGCTAGGATGATCTCTGATCGGGGAATTGGTGTGAATGAGATAGCATCAATCAGTCAATGAGCTGCTATTTCAACCACGTAAAATTGAAGTATTCATCTTCTTGGAAGAAATATCTTCTACTGTTCATTTTTGAAGTCTAATTCTAGCCATCCATTTCTGCCCATTTGTCGTATTGTTTTGTCCTGCATAAGAATGAATCGAAGGGACCAATGATACACACTTATTAGATCTTGGATCCACTGCGTTCATACAATGGAGCACTCCAGAGAATGCATGCATGTGATCACTGTTTGTCCGCTAGCAAAATGCACCCCACTTCTCAGCACATTGTGCGCATTTGGAACGTAGCCAATTCGGTGTAGTCTTCCCATCGTTACAGCTAAAAAAAATGCTGCGGGGTGAACCCTTAACCTACCAAACCTAATTCGGTTATTGTTAAATTTTGGTTCTGTTTAGTTTGGACCTTGAATAAAAAGTATGGAAAATTTCAATCGCAACTGAACATAATCGAAACTGACCCAAAAACCCAAAAAAATAATAATAATTAATACTTATGTTTTATAAGGCTTATTATTAATTTTTAATTTATTTGTAATTTATTTGAAATGTTTAATATAATATCTATTTATGTAATACTTTTGAATATGATTATGGGAAATTTCAATCACAAATGAACATAATCGAAACTAACCCAAAAACCCAAAAAAAAATTAATAAAAATTAAAACTTATGTTTTATATGGCTTATTATTAATCTTTTCATTTATTTGTAATTTATTTGAATTGTTTAATATAATATCAATTTATGTAATACTTTTGAATATGATTATGATCGTTAAATTATGTTATAAATTTACTTATTATATAAATAATGATTGTTAATATAGTCTTAAATAATTTCAGTTTTAAATAAATTGAATTGAATCGAACCAAAATATTTTAGTTCTGCTCGATTTGGTTTTGAGAAAAGTTCGATGTGTTTTGTTGCTATATAAGCAGCAAAACCTCATTTCGAAAATTCGGTACATTTGGTCGAAACCAAGCCGAACCAACTAGGATTGTGCATTCTTCAAGGATCAGGGTTAGATATATGGATGAATTGCCTAAGTCAGAAAACAAATTTAGATGGTCTAAGTGGGAGATTAGAAACACCCCAAAAGCTAATTTGAGCACAATAAGCCGTTAGGGCATCTCTAATTCTTAAGCTCGGTCGAGAAGTCAAGGCCTTCCCAAAGCTTTTTATTTATATAGGCTCAAATAATTTCCCCCTCCCGCGTGCAACAAGAGCCGTATATTTCAAGGACGTTCTAACAGACAACCACTTTGGTTATCCAGCCAATTAACCGTCAAGACTAAGAATTTTTAACCTGGGGTCTTATATCATTTGTTAGGCTAAATTGAAGCTTCAAGGTCTCAGAAAGCTAACACTCGAAGACTTCCCCAAAGTTTATATCCAGGTCATTGGAATCCGACGCGGGACATACCAACAGTCTTGACCTGTGTTGCAACTTGCAAGTGGTGGGCAGGGACGAAGGCCCAAGAAGCTAGTGAAAAACCATGACATGATCAGGACTACATTACAAGATCATGGATAAATGAATTAAGATGACTTGGAATCAAATGATCGAAACTCAATTACTGCATTGAAATGTGTATTTTTCCATTTAAACTATTAATTTTGAAAGACGGTTGGACGAAAAACCATTGGATCACAAAGATAAATTTATCTTCTTTTTCTTCTTCCACCGGATAATCTAAATTTGTTTGATACGTGGACTCTAGATTTAAGTGTTGATGACATAAGCCCTAAATTAAGATATACGTGGACTCTAGATTTAAGTGTTGAGGACATGAACCCTAAATTAAGATGTATATAATTACAAATAATAAAATTTGTATAGTTGGGTTCCTTTCCCGACGCCAACTCTGTTCCTTTATTTAGGACAAATTCTCCTCCTTTATCAGAACGCCAACCCTCCTTTACTCGGGCCAAACTCTCTTTTATCCGAACTTAAAATTGACAATGCTCAAGCATTTGTAGAGTTTTAACGATAAATTTCTCTAATTTGGAAAATTAACGGGCAAGAACTCTCTTTTCTTTCACTTAAGAGCCCTCTTGATACTAAGCAATATTTTGAAATATTATTTAGCCATATTTCTACAAAGATCCAAGTAGAATTGCCAGCGTCACAGTTAATGACATGAAGATTTGTTCATGCACGGATGCTTAACCAAGAAAAATCCTTTCGAGTAAAATAAGAAACTGGACAGTGATCTGTATTTTGGGAGATTGAGAAAACAGATAGCCATGGCTTTGATTTTGCTTTGTGCTTCTGCCATGGTGATGCTCCTTTCATCAAGCTTGTCCATCAATGGCTTCTGAACAAAGAACAGAGGAAGGACCAAGAAATACAAGTTCCTCTGGCCAACGCATATATGAAAATCATGCTGTTTTTTTTTTTTTGTTTTATCACAGTCCATTTCTTCGAACAGCTTTTCTTCTCCCTCTTCAGTAACACATGAAGAGGCTGCTTGAACCAAAAATAAGTTGCAGAACTTCAAGAACAAGCACAACATTGAGTCATAGCATTGCCTGAACAAACTCATCATAACCTCATCCATCATTTATTCAGAGCCTCTAAATAAGTCAACGATGAGACACATTAAAATTACTTTTTTTTTTTTATCATTCACTGTCTTCCAATTAATAATCTAAATGAAAAGATAACGTATATGAACACTGCTTTACACAAAACATTAAATCTAGAGAATTGTTTCCGACTGTATTTCTCGGCAATGAATGTAAATAAATATTTTATGCAAGCAATTGGCCGGCAGGAAGGTGATGGATCACGAAGAATCTAAGACAACTTCACAAGGTAGCCAACAACAATGCCCAGAAGCCCAACTATCACAACGAACATCACCGAGAAGCCAGCAACTTTTCTTCTGCTGACTTCCTTTCGCACAAGTTCCTGTATATGTCGAAAGCAAGGTAAGAAAGCGAAAATTATGAACTTTTGGAGGCACCTAATGCTTCTTAACTCCCTAAGAATGCAATCGTCAGATTTCCGGTCACATAAATGAAAAATGAAGAAAAATTGTCGTATATCTTCAGATACATTCAATGAATGTCCAAACTGCTTCCTGTGGTTGAAAGAATGCAAGAAAGACTTTCCTTTTACTTTCATGTTCACAAACAAGCTTCAGAGTAGCTTACTTCATAATGATAAATCATCACATTTTCCACACCATCTAAGAGAATACTTGAACGCGAGTAAAACAAAGTTTCAGTCATGCAAGTATATCACAAATCCACCAAGTCTTAGAAAAACCAAATAAACTTACTTATAATTATGAAAAAGATGGTATCCTCGTTAAACTTACCAGCTCTTGCTGTAGTTGCTGATTTTGTCGAATGGCTATAATTTTCTCCTGACTCAACTTTGATATAAGTGTCTCCTGCCCAGTGAACAGATACGTGAATTGACACAATAAGGATCACAAGTCAGTTTTTAATTGTAACCACCATGAGAAGAATACTTGTACTTATTAACCGAAGTACATCATAACCTTTCATCTCCATCAACATGAAATTTGCAAATCAATAAAAGAATTGATCTATGAGACATGAAATGACTTACATAATGGTAAAAAATAATGAAAGTATCAATTAAGGCTAAAAAATGTGCAATGCTTCCTAGCTCCACTCAACTCTTATCTCCCTTTTGGAACTAAACATCCGTTGCCTCTTGGGATACAAAAACCAAAAATTTTACACTTACGACATTGCAAAATATCAAGACAAAATCCACTAAGATTATTAACAAATCCCCCATTTTTCAAGAAAATGTTTTACATCATCACATGCATAATAGTCACGTGGTAAATGTAAATTCTCCCATGTGCATAATAACCACCATGAGGAATAGCAAAGAAAAAAAACAATATTTGACAGGATTTCATTATAAAGAACAAGAAGTTTTCCCTTCTGTCAAACAGAATCTTTCGTTCTATTTATTGGCTTCAACAAGTACACAAGGGTAGACTGTGTAAAACTTAAAGAAAAGAGTAAAGTCCAAAGTCCAGAACCAAATCTCCAACATCAAGTGATGGTTGGATAAAAGTTACTCTGAATGAAAAAAAACCTTTTAACTTATTATGGTTCTAGTTTAAAAAATTTTACTTTCCAATCAATAAAAAAACTAATATTATCATCCTAATCTTCTCATTTTAATGTTCTTCCTTACGAGTAGACATCTTCAAACAAATTCTGACCACATAGGCAAACTTTAAAAAAATGTTTACCCCCATTAAAGTTATGAATTTAGCTCCCGAAATCCTTTCACGTTCAGAGTTTCTGACATATTATTCTTTCAGGTTTTCACCTAAAATACAACCACTCAGAAGCAGCTATCTCATTGAAAATAATGAATACATAGACTCCAGTTTCCATTTCAATTTATTACTTCATTTTCCTGAGACAGAGAAGAAGAAGCCTAACACAGTTTTTCCAGAAAATCTAACCAATTTTCTCCTCTAAAAAAATTTCAGAAAATGATATTACAGTGATCCACGAAGAATATCATACACACCTCAGATGCTCTCTCTACGAGTTCTTCAGCAGAGCGTGACACCTGAGTAAGTTAAATTCAAGTTATCTAAGACGTAATGAAAAAAAAAAACGTTTGTAAAGTGGCTTGCCACTGCCACTCAGGAATACTCACAGCATCCAATGAGGAGCTATTGGTTCCATTTTGCAGAGGAGAAG
This sequence comes from Piper longum, assembly GCA_032619315.1. Classification (NCBI taxonomy): domain Eukaryota; kingdom Viridiplantae; phylum Streptophyta; class Magnoliopsida; order Piperales; family Piperaceae; genus Piper; species Piper longum. Next base: position 17,531 of record JAVDBV010087344.1, on the reverse strand, counting down.
ACCTAGGAGAAATGCCCTCCTCCGATTCTTCTGGAACTGGAGATGGAGGATTTGCAGGAACATAAACCACCCTCAATTTGAATTCCTCTACAACTCTTCCCTCTTCCTTGTTAAACTAAATTCAAATAAACAATATTCTCAGCCCCACATTGTAAAGAAAGCTAAAATATCACGTACAAAGACATCATCCCAGCAACAATTTACCATCTCGGGAGTAATGTCAGTTGTGGAAGCGCCAGCACTTGTTACAACACTCTGGAGCAGAAATTTATCCTTGCATTGCATGCCTGGAGGAGCTTCTTTGGGAGCTTGCATGGTAACTATGAGTAAGAAAGAACAAAACGAATCCTTCCAACATTATACAAACACAAATTAACAAGAAACACAGATCCCTTTCCAAACACAATTTTCACACCTGTGACCTCACAAGTTGAACCAGGTAAAACAACACCGGTGTTTGGCCGTACACAATAGTTTTTTGGATTGGTAGTTTTAACCTTCAATACCAAAAGCAAGCACATAAAAAAGAGGCATACAATAGGCTATGCACTAATCTAAGAAAGAACGAAAAGATTATTTTGGTAGTAAAAGTGGTTAGATGTTGATCCATTGACTACAAATGATTAAACAAATACCCATGAATGTTGGATGTTATTGGCTATTGATGTTAATATACGTTCATTGAATGTCGATATTCATGTACGTCGGATGTTATTCCATTGAATGTATATTTTTAAACAGATGTCCATGAGCAATCTCTATGTTAGGCGAACACATGAACATTAGTTGATAGATGTGAGCGTATGAGAATCTGGTCCTCTTTCATCTTCATACATTTCTTATTACGGAATCCGGTACCTATCCATTTACTTGTTTATTTTTAAGCATATTATCATTTTCGCAAGAATAAAAAATTCTAGCAAAAGTACCTTAAATGCAACATACTGGTCACTCTTGTTGGTCAATTGCAAAGAGCAAGAGCTCTGCTTCTTCAATTCAACTACATAATTCCACAAAAACCAAATCTTTACACAATTTCCACAACAAAGAAACAGTTTTTACCAATAACCAGCATCACCAAACACAAAATCCAATCTGGGTACCTCCACATACTTTACGAAAACACAAAATCTAAACCAAATTTGGCAGAAACAATCAAACATCTAAGCATTGCCAAAAAAAAACAGAGACAGAAGTGCACATGGAAGCTTGAGTTCCGAAGGGTGGATGTCGAGGAGCTCGCCGGTGTTCATTGATGGATCGGGAGCAGATCAATGGCTAGGAATGGGAATTTGGTCGGATCGGAGAGGGAGAAGGTGTGGTGGGGAGAGGAGAGGCCTCTTTTGCTTCTTTCAAGCTGGGAAGTTCTACACGTCCAACGTTTTTTGCGACTTCGTCCACGTGAGACTGGCATTTGGTAAAATACTTTTTCCAAGACAACCTTCATGTATTATATTATCAAACCAAAATAGAATTTACATCAGTATCCAAGACAGTTGGGCAGACAATAATTAGACACTGAGCTGCCCGAACTGCCAGGCAGTTGACAATATTATTTAAATATAATAATTTGCAAAAATTCAAATAAGGACTTCTTCGGTTTTCACCGGAGTAAAAATCGGTTTAGAAATTAATTCAATTGAATCGGTCTAAATCGATCATATATAATATTTGATAATAATAACATAAACACATAAAATAAAGATTGAGTTTATTTTCTTAAAACAAATACATAAGTTTGTAAATAATCACTATTTATTATCACAAGACTACAATTTTATAAATATAATATTTGATATATCATTATTTGTACTATGTGAGATGATAATAGTAATTCATCAATATAAGTCTATAAAATCAAGTTTTAGCATAATTTTGCATGATTAATATTAAATTATCTAATTTATTATTTGAAGTATCTTCAGAGTCAATTACTATCATCAATAGGAAGATTAGAGCTCTCACTCGCATTAGCACAAAACCCTGCGTAAAAAGAGACATGCAACTCTCACTCATACGAAGTCCATCAAGTATAAAAGGCATAGACAAATTTTGTTGTGAATCAATAATTACAACAATATTAACATTAAGTCTACTAAGAAGATGAGGAAAAAAATCATCAAACATATAGAATACAATCTAATTACAGTTACATTGTTTGACATATTAATATTAGTTGCTCCTTCATTTTTTGTAGTTTTCAATGTGTTTCCACTTTTATTTGGTACAAAGGCTTTTTCATCTTCATTATCATTCTTGTCAATATTAGTACCAAAGAAACCATTTTACGTAAAAAAAAATCATATTCTTTTTATTTTAATTTTAAAAGAAATTTATATATAAAATCTTAAATATGATGTAAACTTTATTTAAACTCACCGATAGTGATTGGTTATCCATTCTTTTTGTGCAATGTCCAGCCCTTGCACACAATAACTTACATAAGAGCAAAAGACGATTAACCCTTGGAAGGTCAGTGTAGATTGTACCATGGTTCCACCTTTCATTCTTTACGAATTGGGTGGCTTTGTAAATGGCAACAAGTTTGGCTTCCAGAGCTGATCGGCAACACAGATCCACAATCGGCCTCATGAAGTTGGTTATTAGATGTACAGCAGTAAAACGCCCAACCAGATCTACCCCCATTAACCAAAGGAGAACTTCCACAAGAACGGATAATAAATGAAGAAGTTGGACAAAAATATGGCCAAATTAAGCTTCCTGTGCATGTCCATCCTTTCTGTTATCCACACACTCAATGCGTAGAGCATGGCATTGAAGTTGAGCATGAATTTGGTTAATAATGGAATTAACAGAGTTTTTTTCCTGCAAATTTCACTTCACTCCTACTCAGCCAAATATTATCGATAATAAACATAGCACAAGTAAGAAAGCTAGAGTTCCTACATTTAAAATGCTTATACCAACTGATAAGAAAGGATAATAATATCACTAGGATGGGAAACATTTGCCCAGGCAGTGTCATGCATTCCAAGAACAAACCAAAGGATCCTAGCCATAGAACACACTGTAAACAGATGAACAGCTGATTCTACTTCAACATTACAAATAACACGAGTATCATCAACCTCAATAGATCTAGACTTAACTGTTTCCGCTTTTAATGAATAACTAATGAGTTTTTGGCAAAATTGGATCAAGGTTGCATGACCTAATGGGTTCTTATACCCTATATCCACAAATTTAATTAATATATATAGAACCTTTTTTAATTCAGATTGCATCCGATTGGAATCAAATAAAATGTGTCAACTCTTGAGAAATATTTGATAAGTAATACTTTATAAAAATATATTTTAAAATATAAAAAAGGATCTTTTATTAATTTTCTCTCCATTGATATTTAAATTTATTTTATAAGAGACAACTTTATTTTAATTGAGTTCGGATATAGATTTGGTAAATTCAAATTATATTTGAGTTTGGTGATTTCATATTCGATATTGATATATATACAACTATTGAAAAATCTCTCTACATGGCAAACGACCCCCTTCTTGTGGTAAATATTTATTTACCATAGATTTTTGCTACAGGTAGAACCTGAGGCATACGAGGCCAAGTTAAATGAAATTGCCACTATTATCATCATAGCAAAAACTTAAAAATGAATAAAAAATTTAAATATATAAATATATATATATATATATATATATATATATATATATATATATACACACACATGTATATATAAATAAAATTATATGCATATTTTATTTATTTTGTTTTTTTTGGCCATCGTGGCCATGGCCTATCCAAGGGCCCATTAATTACCATGCGGTCATTAACGCTGGTCGCGTGGTTGGTCCAGGGGAAGCCGAGGAGGCGGCCATGTCCCCAATTGGCCGCCTCCTTAGGCCAGTTAGCCAAGGGCGGAGTGTAACTAAGGGCCGAGTGTTTTTCTTTAAAAAATAAGTCAATAGTATTATGTAAAAAAATACCACGGATAGATTGTGGCAACACTATTTTATTTTTTTTCATTTCATGTGTTTGATACAGTAAAACTCCGAGCTACACTCAGTGTTTTTTTTCTTCATAGTTGTCACAAGCATTATGCCACAATTTAGTTCGTGGCAAAATTTTGCCACAATATTGCCATGATTAACCTCCATGTCTATTTTCTTTTACAATATTTGTTTTTATTTTTTATATTTGATACCGATTAAGACACAAGACTAGCGTGGCAAATATTTGACATAGATTAGCTGCCATCGGCAACCCATGCCATAATATATTAAAAAACCTTTTAACCAGGCCATTTTTATGATGACATGTTTCAAAACTTTTGTCACTAATTGTCGGGGCAGCACCATAGCAAAAATTCTATGACAATGCCCATGCCAATTTTGTGATAACATTGATTATTGTAACTTTGGTCACGACAAAAGATAGTTTTTCTTCTAGTGATAAAAGAAACAAAATATTTGTATATATTAATACGGAATATAAATATTTAAAACAAAATTAGATACAATTAATGGCCGTATTAAGTGTATCCAATCCAAACTCATCCATATTTGCATGAGTATAAAAGTCATATCTCGATAAACCTTTGATGGCACTTAATGTTAGAAACTAATCAATAAGAATTGAAGAGGTCATCTTACTTATTGGCTTGTAAAAATATCAATTATATTTTAATGGAGAGCTAAAACTGCAAAAATAAAATAAAAATTAAAAGACGAAGATAGTATTCCCCACCAACACATTATACATTATATTAAGGGTTTTTTTTTCAACGTAACGTGATTTTATTTATAAAACAAAAAACCTGCAACGGGTCCGCAAGAAGTCATGGATACATACACCAAATACGTCGCCCAAACATACAACCAAACGCAACACAAAAGCCCATACACGTACAACACATACCAAAAGACCGATGCAACCCAAAGCATGAAAACATACATCCATGTGTTGAAATATAAATTTATTTTATAAAAGCTCAATCCAAAATAATAAAGTGTAATTCAAATCTAATGTTTTACACATGATAAATTACAAGTCAATGTTAGGTATATGTTAGGTGTGATTTTTGTTGAATGTAGAAATCAATGTTAAGTATGTGTTAGGTGTATTTTTGTGATTTGTATGACCTTGAGTTAGTATAAATACCCCCTCTCATTGTGTGATATACACAAGGAAAAATAATAGAGAAAAACAAGAAGTAAAGCTTCTACATTGTAAAAATTCAGATTTTAGTATAGAGAGGTTGTTTGGAGAAGAAAAGGAGAGTTTGTGTTTTTTTCAATAAAAGAGTATTTTCTTGTCAACAAAGTGGTATCAAGAGCCAAATATTGTCATATAAGATATCAAATTGAAGCTCTCGGAAAGATAAATCCAACAGCGCCAGAATCAGTCCAATTAGAGCTTAGACGAGCCGCCAATCATCACTGGAAGTTTGCTGCCCAGAAATCTGAGTTAACTCACTGAGTTGAACTGAGTCAGATCGAGTCACTCACTGAATCAGACCGAGTCAAAGCCGCAGAAGCCGTTGACCGAGCTACAGAAGTTGTTGACCAGGTAAATCCAAATTTTCAAATTCTCACTCAATTTGGAGATATGGCAAATGGTGTGGCATCGTTCAAAGTCCCAACACTAAATAACTCCAATTATGATAATTGGAATATCAAAATGAAAGCTCTCCTTCGAGCTCATGATGTTTGGGATCTCGTAGAAAATAGTTATAATGAGCCACAGAATGAAGATGCACTTACGCAAGCTAAAAAGACAATTTTGAAAGATTTAAAAAAGAGAGACAAAAAAGCTCTCTATCTTATTTATCAAGCTTTAGATGAAGATGGTTTTGAGAAGATATCAGATGCTGAATCCGCAAAGCAAGTATGGGAGAAGTTGCAGATTTCTCACAAGGGAGAAGAAAAAGTGAAGAAAGTACGCCTTCAAACTTTAAGAGGTAACTTTGAATCCTTACATATGAAAAGAGGAGAGTTAGTCTCATATTACTTCTCTAGAGTTTTGGCTATTTCAAATCAATTATAAAGAAATGGTGAAAAGCTAGAAGATATAATAATCATTGAAAAGATTTTCCGCTCATTAGATCTGAAGTATGAGCATATTGTTGTAACTATCGAAGAGACTAAAGACCTCGAGGAAATGAAGATTGAGCAGCTTCTAGGTTCATTACAAGGCTATGAAGAGAAGCATAAGAAGCAACATGGAATCACTGAGCAACTTATCAAAGTATAGATCAAGGATATGCATGGAAGCCAAGGCAATGAAAGAAATCAACATGGCAGAGGCAGAGGCAGAAGTCATGGATGAGGTGGAAGCCATGGTCGTGGATGAGGCTGGAGTTTTTATAATAGCAACTTCAACAACTATGAGAAAGGTGAAAGTTCTACAAGAGGTCGTGGAAGAGGCAATCCAAACACAAGGTACAATAAATCTCAAGTTCAATGTTATAATTGTAAAAAATATGGGCATTATGCATCAGATTGTAGAGCCTCCAGCAGTAAGGTTGAAGAAAAGACCAATTATGTAGAAGCAAAGATCGAAGAGGAGATAGTGCTACTATCCTGCAGAACCAATGTTGAAGATCAAGGAAGTACTTGGTACCTTGATACTGGTGCAAGCAACATCTTGTTCGTGGACCTCAACGAATCAGTGGTTGGCAATGTTTCCTTTGGTGATGATTCAGAAGTATTAGTAGCAGGAAAAGGTAACATCCTTATTCGTGCTAAAGATAGTAGTCATCAGTTAATTTCTGATGTCTATCATGTGTCTGATATGACATGCAACATTTTGAGTATGGGTCAACTTTTAGAAAAAAGTTATGAGTTTTTCTCAAAAGATTTTTGTCTCTTTATAAAAAATGGCAAAGGAGATTTAATTGCCAAAGCAAAAATGTCAAAGAATAGATTGTTTCCTTTGAATATTCAAAATGATGTTGCAAAGTGTTTGAAAGCTTGTTACAAAGATGCATCTTGGTTATGACATCTTCGATTTGGGCACCTCAACTATGGAAGCTTGGCAGTTCAGAAATAGTTTTTCCAAGGAATCAGAATCAAGAGCCAAGAAGCCATTAGAGTTTATTCATACTGATGTGTGTGGGCCAATTACTCCAAGCTCTCTCGGTAAAAATAACTACTTCCTTCTTTTTATTGATGATTTTTCAAGAAAAACTTGGGTATACTTCTTGAAGCAGAAATCAGAAGTCTTTGAAGCATTCAAGACATTCAAAGCCGCTGTGGAGAACGAAAGTGGTTGGAAGATTAAAGCATTGAGATCAGATCGTGGAGGAGAATTCACTTCAAAGGAATTCCAAGAGTTTTGTGCAACAAGTGGAATTCGGCGTTTTCTCACTGTTCCAAGATCTCCACAACAAAATGGTGTTGCAGAAAGAAAAAATAGAACCATCCTTGATATGGCACGAAGCATGCTCAAAAGTAAACATTTGCCAAAAGAATTTTGGGCTGAAGCAGTGGATACAGCAGTCTACCTGTCCAACCGATCTCCAACAAGAAGTGTTTGGGGAAAGACACCGCAAGAAGCATGGAGTGGATGGAAGCCCGGAATTTCTCATCTTAGAGTATTTGGAAGTGTAGCCCATGTTCATGTACCAGATGAAAGAAGAACGAAGCTTGATGACAAAAGTGAAAGATATATCTTCATCGGCTATTCTACTCATTCAAAAGGGTACAAACTATACAATCCAAACAACAAGAGGATTGTGATCAGCCGAGATGTGATGTTCGATGAAGAAGGTGAATGGGAGTTCAACTCTTCCACAGAGGAATTCAATTTCTTTCCTCAGATTGATGAAATAGAACAAACACCGGTGGAGCAACTAGGTGAACAACAGCAAGAGCACGTAACACCACCTGCCTCACCAATACAAAGTGATGAAGGAAACTCACTGCCATCTTTCCTAGCTGAAAGAAATGAAGAACGCATAAGAAGTCTTGAAGATCTCTATGAGGTAACTGATCGATATGAAAATATCAATCTGTTTTGCCTTTTTGCTGATTGTGAATCAGTGAACTTCCAAGAAGCTACACAAGATGGAAAATGAAGAAATGCAATGGATGATGAAATCAAAGCCATTGAAAAGAATGACACATGGGAACTCGTTGCTCTTCCAAAAGGACACAAGTTAATTGGTGTGAAATGGGTTTACAAAACAAAGAAGAATGCAAAAGGAGAAGTCGAAAAGCACAAAGCAAGGTTAGTTGCCAAAGGCTACAATCAAAAAGCTGGAATTGATTATTATGAGGTATTTGCATCTGTTGTACGCTTAGAAACTTTGCGACTGATTATTTCTTTAGGAGCTCAAAATAGGTAGAAGATTCACTAGATGGATGTAAAGTCTGCTTTTCTAAATAGAGTTCTTGAAGAGGAAGTCTACATTCAGAAACCACCAGGCTATGAAGTCAAACGACAAGAATTCAAAGTTTCGAGGTCGAAGAAAGAAGATTTTATCAGATTGAGAAACGCATTTGGAATTATAAAATAAGTTTAAGGGGAAGTGTTGAAATATAAACTTGTTTTATAAAAACTCAATCCAAAATAATGAAGCGTAATTCAAAGAAGCTTCTAATGTTTTGCACATGATAAATTACAAGTTAATGTTAGGTACATGTTAGGTGTGATTTTTGTTGAATGTAGAAGTTAATGTAAGGTATGTGTTAGGTGTGTTTTTGTGGTTTGTATTGATCTTGAGTTAGTATAAATACCCCCTCTCATTGTGTGATATACAAAAGTAAAAATAAAAGAGAAAAACAAGAAAGAAAGCTTATATATTGTAAGAATTTAGATTTTAGTGTGAAGAGGTTGTTTGGAGAAGAAAAGGAGAGTTTATGTTTTTCTCAATATAAGAGTATTTTCTTTTCAACACCATGCCTTGACAAGGATTTCCATAAGGGGGAAAGGAATAGAAATCGTTCAAGTACAATCTCGACTAATGTGTTGCCCCCGACCGACAGGCCACCAAATTTTGGGAAACCAAGATCGCCTTAAAATAGAGATGAGGGGCCAAAAGAGGGTTTCCACACCGATGTATAAAGAAATATACAAGTAGATGGAAAGCTAAATCATAAGCTAGAAGTAAGAAATTACACCTAGAAAATAAACAATAATAAGGCGGAACAAAACGTAAAAAACCAAGGAGCGAGAGAAAACTCGTCTGAAAGCCTGCTGTGATGAGCTAACGAATAGATCTACATTGAACGCCGGAGTGGTCAGAAGAGATGCCCAAACTTCTTTTTTTTACATAGAGGATCTATTTTAGGTTATATTCCAAAAACTATCTTTGATTCTAGAATATGTGATCTTTCTATATGAACTATTACATGCATAATTCATGTACAAAATTACACGTGCTTATATGAAGTTGCATTAAGGAAACCGCTGGATTTATCTTCATTGTAACCTTTCATAGCATAAAATCTTTGAATTTATTGTTATGCATTAAGTTGTAACATTTATATGTTTAGCCTTTCCCTTGTGCACGTGTCATGTTAAGCTCATGTTCCGAACTTGTTTAGTTTATATCCCTCCAAAACAGTTTCAAATAAGAATCGGATTTGGACTTTTCAAATATATAATATTTTAAAAAATATTTGGATCTTAAATGGATTTGATGTGATATGATCTGTATCTAATCCGAGTAGATAATATTTTATACAATTATATTTTAAAATATTTAATATAATATGTTTTTAGTATTTTCTCATTATTTATATTAAAATCTATAATTCGGAAACAAATATGATAAATAAAGTAGATGTAATTTTTAAATTCAAGACTTATTTGGGTTTGGATTTTAGGATTTGAATCAAATACATGTAGTCATATCTGATCTACACTTACCAGAATTTGTTCCTGGGTGAAACCTCGATAAATCCAAAATATAATCAAGCATGGGTTCTAATTTTTTCATTTATAAATAACCATTCTTCGTTGGAGCGGAGACAATTTTTATTTTGAACATCGTGTCCCTCAACATCTCAGTTTTTTCGGTGGCAACAAAAATGGATTGGCGTGGGGTAATGTAAAATGGGATCATCGTGTTGGAAGTGCCCGGCAATGGCGAATCTACCAACGCAAGATGAGAACAGATAGTACATATTAACTGAGATAGGAAACCGACATTTTTTAACTATCATTATTACACAATCGTGTCCTCTAACCCAGCCATATTGATAGAGCCTTGAAGATTAGTCTAGATTTGGAAGTAGGGTTTCTAATCGAGCGAGCCAGCTCGTGAGCATTTGGGATTCGGCTCGGTTCGACTCGACTCGAAACTTAACATTTAAATACTTGAACTCGAACTCGACTTGAACTTGAATCCTACGAGCTGAGCTTAAGCAACGCCGTATTCGACTCAACTCGACTCGTATGACTCGAATTCGACTCGATAAAATAATATAATAATATAATAATATAATATATATATATATATATATAATATAGTAATAAATAGAATTATAACTAATTATATTTATTTATCTATAATAAACTAGCAAAGAAGTGAGATAGTTGAGATGATAGGTATTCAAGTCCTTAACTTTTGAAAAAGGTCGTTGGTTCAAATCACGCCAACTCCATTTTTTAATTAATTAGATTTTTAATCGAGCCAGTTTCGAGCTCACGAATGAGATGTGTTTAAGCTCGAAAAATCAAATAGTTTACATTTATTCAAGTTAATTTAAATTTATTCGAGTCGAGTCAAGATCGAACATGTAAAAATTATTCAAGTCGAGCTCAAATATATATGTTAAAAAATTGTTCGATCTCGAGTCAAGTTCGAACGAACTTCTAACTATTCGAGCCGAGCTCGAACACAAGTTGAGCTCGGCTCCCTCACTCGTTTGGCACCCCTATTTAGAAGGATGGTAGATGATATGGACTTATCTCAAATCCTGTTTTTGTACCAAGCTGTACACTAGCAGGTGTTAGTACAAGAAGATTATAAAAGTGATAATTGCTTTCTTGAAGAAAATTGCATGCACATATTTCCCATGGACTCATAAATTAAGCCACAATGTCTACAGTGATGTGGGTAAGACTGAAGAAAAGCATACAAATTGCTCTACATTGCATTTCCACCCAAGAGCTCATTTGGGGTATTTCATTTGAGTCACAGATTTAAGTCACTGCATTTTTCTCACTTTTATTTTGATCTGGTGGGATAAAAAAAAATTAGCCTGCAGGGTTTGCGGAAAGAATATGCTTTACGATATTTTCCACCGAATTGTGGAGGTCTTTATTCGCAATTCCTCGAGATTCGTTCAGAGTAACCTGAAAGAGTTCATAGCCAAACATTGAGCAAAGTACAAAGAGAACCTACAGGTAAAAAAGCAGGAAGTGTAGTTCAGCATCTACACCTGAAATGTTGCAAGAAAGTACCAGATTTACACAGGTTCACTGTACACAGATATTAAGACAACCATCCCATTTCTTCAGTCCTCTTGCTTCCCAATAGCCACCAATGTATCGATATTGACCATTTACACTATCCTGCTGAAACCACCTGGGCGTCCATCCACTCTCGCAACTTTCTCGACTGCGTAGAAGACAACATTTGTTTAAAAACAGTAACAAAGGAAAAATCGAACATTCTTTGTGCATGTGTGAAGTTATAGAGTGCAAGGACTTACCATCCTCTGTCTCCTCTCTAATCTAAGCTTCTCTGAATCTGCCTTATCATACTCGCCATTCTCCAGATACCGCTGGTCAGGTCTTAGCCTTGAATCAGTTGGAGGAAGCTTCTCCTAAATCCAATATCATATATGCATTATCAGATAGCTTCAATACAAAATAGAATGACATTTATACACATTTAATTTAATAGGCTGCCATTACCTTCAGCTCCAGAGTCATTTAATTCAGTGTAATTTCAAATGATGTTAGATTGTAGCGTGTGAAGTTTTCGGGTGGTTTGTTCCTTTTCCAAAGCAACAAAGCATCCAGCAATGGAGTTCGTCGAGGATATAGTACATGCTATCATCCCACTTACCGAAGAACCTTGCAACTTTAGGCCCATTACCATCTCCCACAAAACCTTGCACCTGAGCAGCACTCCCAACATTCATTACTACGTTACTATGAACCAATTTAGCTGGTAAACCTGATTTAGGAAAGTGATGAATAAAGAGAAGCAATGTATCATATCTTGTTTTTAACCTCAAAATTACGTAAAAGAAATGGGCCTCGTCCTGTGTAATAAACTAATCATAATAATAGCACTATAGCATACTCTCAATATAGTTTTCCAGGCGTTAGAATGAACATACCCACCAAAGAGGCATACATGCAACTTTTTCTGCAGCTATAGCCTGACCTTTTGAAGTGATGAAAATATACCTGACAGGGTTGCGATCGAGGAAGCTCTGCCCTTTGAACTTCAATTTACATGAATATTGGCGATTACCCGTATCTGCATTGTTCCATGATGATCACAGTATATCTTCCCAAGGATAGGATTATAGATTGTTGTAGCCACCTGAATAAACCAATTAACATAAGTTTATCTTTATAATGACCATTAAACAACTACTCAGAAAGATTTTTGGTGTGAGACGGCTTATTTTAATACCTTACTCCACTGGAACACTTAACCATCATCAAATTCTAATGTGAGAACTCCAACAGGTCTAGTTGAATGGATCGGCCCAAAAATTTAGACCGAATGTTACTGTCTCCCCAGAACTTCCAACCCCTTCCTTCACAATGGCAGGCAATGAGCATAGGATGATGGCTAACCTATGAAAGAAACAAAATTACACTGGAGAGCAGGGCAGATTTGAATTGCAAAAGACAAAAACAAAATGGAATCGCTTTAGCCTAAAACATCGTGTAAATATAATCTAAGCTTAACTCCTTAACACATCTACTAAACAGGAATAAAATTTGGTCTAGAAACTTCAAGATCACACTGTGCTGCAAACCAAATTTATTTGTTCAACAGCTTTTTTTAAAATTCAATTGAAGTTGGTCATCACTACAAGATACCTTACTTGTGGTGCAATAAGAAGTAAATTTTCGTTGTATAAACCTCCGAAAACACATTACAATTTTGTTCTACATTTGGAGCTTTTAAAGATAAGTTTGTGTTAATTTTTAAACATTTCCATCATCAAAAAACAAGGAGATATTTTTCTACCATATTTTCCTCCATAATTTAAGATTAAAAATTATTTTTTAAAGTGGAGAAAAGTTAGAAAATTAACATATGCTCACCTTCAAATTGTTTCAAACAGCAAAAGTTGGCCGGGAAAAGATGTAGAAAAAAACACGAAGAAAAGGCCTTTTTTTTTAAAGTATAGGTTCAATTGATCTTCATTTTATTGTATATTTATCTGAAAAGAGATAGGAAGGGAACAATATTATGGTCTTTCAGTTTTAAAAGACGGGGCTCCTCAGTTCAAAAAATATAAGAATCACCATAAAATTTAAATTTCATGCCATGCCTGCCAACATTATTTATATATGCTTGCAAGATGGTTTTCTACATAATTGCCAATTTTCAATGTGATAATTGTAATGATTTCAAATTTTCATATCAACAAATACCAACTATTATTTTGGATAAAAAACAAATACCATAATTCTATCAACACTCCAAATTAATTAAGGATTTTTGGGGGACCATTGATCCCTATTAATCTTTTTGGAATTGTGCGAGCATTACATAAATTGGGAATGAAACCATTTAAAAAAATGCAGGAGATATTATAATCTATAAAACTATGTCTCAGCCTCATTAGTCATTCATCATGTCTTATGTAAGGCTGCTAATTAAGCAAGCCAGCTCGTATGCGTTTGGCATTCAGCTCGGTTCGGTGCGACTCAAAATTCGACATTTAAATACTCGAGTTTGAACTCGACTCGAACTCGAATCTCACGAGCCGAGTTTGAGCAAGGAAGCATTCGACTTGACTCGACTCGACTCGATTATAATTCAAACTCGACTCTAACTTGACTCGAACTTGACTCGAAAAAATAATATAACAATATACATAATATTACTTGCCTACTCAAAATTCATTTAAAAATGTGACAAGGGGGATATAATTTTGTATTAAAATACACTTCTTTAGATTCTTTACAGCATTCAATTTTTAATCATCTCTTTCCTTCATGTCTTCCAAAAGGTGCTTCCATACATTATCAGTTTCAGCTTATCTAGTTAATAGTTATTTACAAAATATCACATAATTTTATGAAAAAGAAAAAAAAATGTTAATAGAGGATGTACACTTATATTAAAAATTTCTTCCATGTTTGCTAATAACATGGTACGAAAAATACTTATACGAAAAAATGAAAACACCCAAAAAAATAAATACCCAACAAATATGCACAAAATAGAAATCAAACTAAGAAAATTATGTTTTTTTAAATATCAAGAAATTTAAAGTGGCCTATTCAATTTAATTGTATAGCATTTTATTAGATTTATTAGATTTTATTATATATATATATATATATATATGTATATATTTTAATATTTTTAAGATTTATTTTATCATTATTGACACGATAGAGGATCGAGGGAGCGAGTTTATTTACAAAACCACCCTTAGCATGCATTTTCTCCCCCAACCGAATGCCTCTTCAACTTCTCTCTCGGCGGACCTCTTCTCGTAGGTGCGCCACATCGCTACCGCTATAGCCAACAAGAACCTTTGCCTCCGACCACCGTCCCCGACCCATCTTGTCCTCCTCCCCAACTATAGCCTGACTTCCCCGGTGTTCCAAAAATACACCACTTCCTCTCCCGGCAGCCTTTGTCTTCTAGTCATCGCCGTCGCTGCCACTGCTGTGGCTGACCGGAGAAAAAAGTCAGTGTGTTTTCCTTCTAAATTGTTGATTGCTTTTGAATGCTTACTAAAATGCCTATATAAGCAAGATAGATTTGTAAAACCCACGATTCGAGTTAGGGTTTTATATTTAGAACCGGTGTGCTCAACTATTATTTTGAGTCGAGTTTGTTTCAGAATACGTATACTGAGTCGACGCCGGTCACGTGTATGAGGTATGAAGGGTCATGCGTATCCAAGTATATAATAATAACGTCATAAATACAGTAGAAAAGAATGAGTTATCAGGATATATAGAAGTATGTAATATATTTTTTTTATTATTATATATAGTGGATCATAGAATTAGTTTTATGTCGTTTACCACGTTAGGACGCGTTACGGATAGCTTCGGTAGGTTAATAGTTATAAAGCATGTCATTATCATGTTGTTCTGTGTTTTTTTTTTAAGGAATTTTTCCGATTTTTCCAATTTTTTTAAGGATTTATTATGATGTATTTATTATTTTTTATTCGAGCTGGAACCGCGTCAAGTAATATTTACAAGTTTACCATTGAGCTATTTCTTCTCCCGTCCGACGTTTTACCCCATTCCAAACCCTAGCCATCTCCTCCCCATGCATCGCTGCCGTTGCCCAGGGCCACCCGGCCGCCGCTCATCGCCGCTCAGTACCACCGTGCTACCCCGACCATCCCCGGCCAACTTCTGGCCACCGTGATACCAGAGATTTCCGCGCCTAGTGGTGCACCCGCGATTTGTTGGCAGGCCGATTCCGCCGCTGGAGATCGTCACTGTCGTTGTCCAGTGGTCGCCTCGGCATCCTCGACCCCCGAGATACCTTACCCAACTTGAGCGCCGCCCACACCATCCGGATCTAGTTACCCACAGGCCGTGCCCGTTTTTGCCATTTTTCGGTGAACCGCAGCATCCGTAGGCCACGCCGACGCCACAGATGCGTCGGACTTGCCGAGACTGTTATAATGGTACCACATAAGACCACTATCTGGCCAGTAGACGCCGCCGGTGATTGTCGCCAAAAAATCATCGAAAAGTCACCGGAAAACCCTTTAACCAGCTAGGAAACTGCCAGAACTTGCCGGGAAACTGGATTGATGGAATTCACCGGATCTTCCACCAAGTTCATCCAGTTAAACCCTAGCCATTCCGGCCATAGGTTCGAGACGCACGCACAATGAAACCCTAACCGTTGCCAATTGTCGATGACGTGAGGTATAATTGCCTCTAATTTAATTATTTGAGTCGATTATTATTAGCACAACATGTTAGGATTGATTGTTTGATATGATAAATGCTTAAATGTGAAAGAAATGATAAGTGACATGATGAGATTAATAGTGAAGCGATGATAAGTGATCTAATGAGGTAAATTGAGTATGGGCATGATAGTTGATTACGATATAAATTAGAAAAAACACAATAAAATTTGTATGAATAGGATGACTTAGAATTATATACACTAATGATTCTTGATTTCCTTGATTGATGATGATTACATTGTGAGTGTGGTAATTATATGAATTTGATACATCATTTACTTGCTTGGCGTTAGCTTTTAGATTTGATGTGTAGGTACGGAGGAGGAGCTCGCTACCTAGGCACAATGACTCGTTTAGAACTTCTACTAGGTCCGTTAGGACTCGTTTCTATTTTACACTCTTTCTATTATATATTTGATTTTGACTTGCAGGATGAGTTAAGTGGCATTTTATCGGATCCCACTTAACTCGGGTCATTTAGCCTAACTATTTTCTGGATTAATAACCCTCGAGGATGAGATCCCTCGAGCATGATTTAGAAAATAAGATCCACCATAAGTTGCCTTTTAACCTATTATATAAATCCCTTTCCCAGTCCTATATATATTTTATTGAGTTTTAAGTGAGACGAGAGATGGAGAAATCGACTGCAAGTACCATGAGCGGATGCCATGACAGTCAAAGCGGGCTCTAGATTAGTGCAGCGGACTATTCTATTCCCGAGGGATTCTGACAACTCCACATTTGATTTTCTCACACTTTAAGAATGTGGAGGTTTATGGGTATTGCTTAGTACAGTGCATGTCATGACTTGTGGTTCAAAGGGTACTCTGCCTGAGAGTACTCGGCCTTCGTGCTCAAAGCCAGGAGAAATATGGAGGTAAGGAGATGGCTTAGGATTTGAGACTAGAAAATGAAGTATGAAATGCTAAATGAGGCACCATTAGCAACAGATCAGTTAGTTCGGGATGTTACCGCGTCTGCAGCCCAGTGGCTCCTCAGTAGGTGCCCTTTAAAGAGTTCACAAGAAGCATATGATTGTTTTCTTTCATATGAGTCTGTTCTCATAGCCAGCTTTTTATTAGTTATTTTTTGGGCCAGTAACATTCGTTACTGACGATTTTGTACTATATGTAGGTGACAAATATGAGATGGATGTGTCAGCCTGGACGGAGGAGCATTGAAGTCTTTTGCACACTCACATGTATTGCGCAGCTGAATGTTTAATATTCTGTTTATGATTTTATTATAATTGAACTGATGTGAGGTAATGAAAAGTATGATGATTTGATGAACTGCTAAGACATGATGCCATGATGTGAAAAATGAATAGAGAGCACAAGTGAGCTGAGACCTAAGATTCAGAAAAAGATGCTTGTAGTAGATTAGAATTATGTATGAATAAAGTTGTTGATTTATAGTTATATATATATATATATAACTATAAAT
>JAVDBV010087337.1:0-26658 GCA_032619315.1 Piper longum | reverse complement strand
GAGGGGCATTGTAGGGTGTGCAGGTATCAGCAATCGGTCACTAATAGTGGTATTGGTGAAAGGCAAAGACAATGGAGATGGCTCTACAAATGGGTAATGACTAATGACTAATGAGGGTATTGGTAATGACTCATTACTAATGAGGGTTAATGGAGAACCCTGCTCAGGCCTTGATGCATATATTTATTTATCGGTTGAATCTACACGATTTCTCTTCCTAGATCAACAAATTTAGATTGGTAGCTATAGTAGTTAACGGTGATTACCGAAAGCCTTGAAAGTTTTAGTAACGTGTGATGTTGTATGTGAATAATGAACAGGTTTATCCAGATGACAGAGCTGTAGAGATAGGATTATGAGAAGAATGTATGCAATCTCCCATTCCTTAGTCAATAGATGCAAATACCAATTACCATTACCGGCTGAAATTTTCAAATGCCAACAATCGAAACTCACAACTCTCCAAAGACTAAACTCCCATCATTTTTTATAGCTAATAGATTCATTCCATTCGCCCCCCGAAATATAGTAAAACTTACAATCACAAATAACACTCCGAATTAAAAAGGCAATCTTTTTTGGGTGCACAAGACAAGTTCTGCTCAAAATTATGAATACATGAGTAGCCTTACACTGCATTCACTTCAATTGATACTTACGTACAAGGTTTTCGTCAAGTTGGCTAAAAAAATAAAGGGCCACACCATTTTGGACTCCCTCAGAAAGTAAGGATGCGGAAAACACATCTAAGTTAAAGTTAAAATACTTTGGAAGCATACACTCCCTACTGCCAATTTTTGTTAGCACAGAGTCAGTTTTTTTAAACAGATGACAAAAACTCATCATGTTACTCAAAAATTGTGAAAGAAGTCAAATGTTCCACTATGAAACAGACAGTGGGATTGGCTTCATAACACTACGCATTCGACCAACGGCAGTTTTCACCCTCTCTCTCAAGAACTCGTTCTCACATTCAACTTCTCCGAGCTTTGCATCGACATGCGCAACAACCCCATCAACTGTTACTAACCACTTACCTTCCTCCCCAACCTTCACGTCTCCAAATAGAGAAACCAATAATGAGTATATCACTTTCTCTTCCACCTTTTCCGTCTCCTCCAGGTTGTTTTCATTCTCGGCCAAAAGTCACTGATGGAACTTCACGACTAGCATTCAAAACAACTGCCACTACTGAATCTGAAACCATGTCACTAATTGGGTCTGAGCTCCATTGAACAGACAAATGTTTCTCAGATTCCTGCTTTACGGTTACCCTTTCATGAACAACCATTGCAGGAACATCAACTGAGTAATCAATTGATTCGACACTCTCGTAAATCGGGTCAGCCTGTGCTTTATTACACTAAAAGCACCAGAATAAGAAACAGATATCCTCTGGGTGATGTTTGCCGTAGTTAATTGTGTATAAACATGAAGGTCGTCAGGGGCCATGATCTGATAAGTAAATCCTTTCTTCACAAGTACCCCGCTAACTGTTCCAACAGGATATGGTACCTTTTCGGCCAAACGGCCAATTACCTTGGCCATCTTCTCAGAGGTGAAACGCATCTCAACCGACTGGCAGTTCTTTGGTGACATAATCTTTACATTCTTGTCCGCAAATCTCATTGGCTTCCCCGTGGACAAGGATTATATTTGGCGGCATTAGCTCATTCAAAAATGAGCTTGTTTGCGCAAAATCAGCATGGGCAGAAAAGGATATGTAATGAACTTGCATGTTTAAAGGTGCAGAGAGGCCATTTAAGAGCGTCACTTCCTTCGGTTCACTGATGATAGTTTTGGCCAATGTTCTCTCCACCACATACCCAGGAAGTACACAAGCATTCTTTTTATCTGAGCACCATTTGTTGGAGGCTACCTGGACTAGCCATCACAACAGAGGGGCCCACATCATCAAAATTGTCAGTACTCTTTAGGGGAGAAATATGCTTGAAGTCAAAGGGGTTGTTGTCACTGAATTGATTACGGATGCGATCATTCATAGAATTAATGTAGGTTTGATAAACAGCCAGACATCTTTCCGCAAGTGGAGAGGCATAATAGATGGGGATATTATGCAACTCAGGATGGTTTGCCCAAAACTCATCTAAAATTAGAAGCAGCTCTTGAGCTCGTCCAAGAGCAAATGCTGGAATAAGCACACGACCACCGTGAGAGACAGTGGAATAAATCACGTCAGTGAAGCGCTTCTCTCGAATAAACCTAGACTGGTGAAGTTGAACCCCGTAGGTGGATTCTATTATGCAAACATCAGGAGAAAACTGTGGGATTTCAGCTGCACGAAGGTGGCGATCTTCTTCACGTGAATAATCTCCCGTATATAGCACCCGCACCCCTGCAGTGTCCACCATGAACATAGCTGCACCAAGAACATGCCCCGCAGTATAACACCAAAAACGGATGCCGTTGACTTCAAGAGTCTGATGAAAGTCAATTACCTGCATAAGAAACAACTTGAGACACACAAGGCTTTGTAACTATAAATTGCAACCAACACCAATAATCAAGAATCCTTAGCTTTTATGAAGATGTTATCTATGAATCACGAGAAGAAATTTAACAATATTCACCCCCTAACTCTGCAGCATGGCGCACAAAGGCTCCCACATGTATAGTGCCTAGGGAAGGGTTGGACCACAAAGGGCCTATTGTAGCAGCCTTATTCTGCATGTCGCAAGAAGCTAGTTTCACAACTCAAACCTGTGACCTCTTGGTCACACGGAAGCAACTCATACCAGCTGCACGAAGGTTCCTCTTCATGTCTACTAAAATATTCACACACTAATGTCTACTTAAATTAATGGCCAACACCACACTGTACTTGCAAAGAAACAAGTAGAAATGCATGTAAGAAGGATGAGATAGAATGTCTAGAACAGGTACAATGAGCCACAGTTCACAAATACTAAAAAACAAGTGGAAATAAAATTTACCTCAATCTTATCCATAGAACGGTGGATATCCTGCTCATCAAAGAGCATGTCCTCAACTGAGACTTTGCTCACTTTCACATAGTCAGACAAAAGAAGCTTGTAGATAGCCTTTGTGGCATGGGTCATAAAGACTCGACCTTTAAATGTTGTCTAAATGATAAAAATAAACCACAACATCAGCATATCAACAATGACATTTGAACTTAATTACATGTTTTACCTTCTCAAGAAAGTATGGCAGAGATGCCGCATGATCTAAGTGGAAGCTGCACACAGAAATCGCATTTCTTTCAGTGTAATCAAGAATAGAATATAGACAAACATATAACATGTAAATTGAGAAACTTACACATTAGTCATTACAGTGAAAGCTTATTCATTTATAAGAGCTTAATTCATAGCTGAGGAAGAAACATTCTGAGTAACAAGAAGAACATCAATTGTAGATGGATCAATCTCATCAAAATAGGGTAAAGCTGCCATTCCAAAGTAGGCTGGATGAATTCCACAATCAAACTACAAAATTAAAAGAAAATACAAATTGAGTAACAACAAAATATACCCAAAGAAATCAAGTAACCAATAATTCAAAGCAAAAGATCATACGAGGACAGTTTTTCCCTTATACGACATGTGCATGCAAGACCTCCCCACTTCATTGCCTGCACCTAAAGGAGTGACTATAAGATCATCTCCTTCACTAGAAACTGTTGAATCACGTCTTTTCAAAGTTGGTTGTGATCCTGCAGATGCCATACTGTTGTGTAGCTGTCGTTCCTAAAACCCTGGCAAAATTAGGGCATACAGTAAAATGGAGAAGGATGAGAGACCAAGTTAAGTACCACAGTGCATGAGGTCCAAAAAATTATAAAGGGAAAAAGACTTAATGAATCCTTTCATTATTTAAGGAAAATGACAATCTTCTAAAAGCTTCCCTGAACAATCCTAGTTATTTGTGTGGCGTTCAGAAAAATGCTAGCCGTTTTGAAAAGGAGCTAGTGCGAGATGACTCAAAAAAGACAATTTTTCTCTTTAATAATAGTTTTTTTTTAAAAAAAGAAGAGGCAAAGAAGCTTATCATAGAAAAAGGCTATAAATGTAGAGCAAAATGGACTTGAGATTTCTGCCACTATGCTACACTCAGCGGAAACAACCCAGAAAATATTTCCCCTCAAGATGAAATAAAAACAAATATAAGATAGATAAGAGACGTCAAGAAAAATGGATGGAAACTTTTCTCCTAATTTAGAGAAAAGAAAACCAACCTACTCGATCAACTTTTATTAAGAAATCTCTTACAATCAAGTATCGAAAAAAAAAACTCTCCTTATCCCAAATCAGACCAATAACAAGATCTGAAAATACAATTCTTGAGAAAATACAAATATATGAGAAATTGAGAAAACTAACATACACCTCAAATGAAAATTAGATCAAACTCACACCCTAGATGACGACCCCTACTTCAACTTGAGATGATGAATACTTCTCCAAAGTCTCCCTATATGAGCCAAATGTGCTCAAAAGCTCTCAAGAGGATGTTATTCTCTTCTAATATCAAAAGTCTCCTTTATATAGAAAGAGATGAGTAGAATTCTAGAGGCCAACTCATTAAACTTCTATAGCAAAGGACGAAATCACACGTCGGTATACCAAATGCCAACCATTAGTGTGATAACCGAAGAACTAAAAACTGGCAATTGAGTTTTTCAATGCGAATGGGTGTGGGAAACTCAACATTCCTCACGTTCAATTTAATCTAACCTCCACATACAAGGGAAGGCCACAAAAACCCACAATGTAACAAACAGGAAGCAAACAATCATAATTACGTACGAGGATGTAAACAAATGACTGCAAAGAGCAAACAAAAAGAAAAAAGAAAAAAAACATAGCTTCAATCATGCAACAATTAGTGCCTCAGTTGCCGATGCCAATCCACCTATAAAGACCTAAAGACAAGTGCATAAACTTCCACGACCACACACACAAAAACCTGTTCACAATCACCACTGTTCTCATCAAAATAACCCAACGAAATGTTTGTTCATTAAGATGGGTTCATTGGTAAAGATAATAAATAATCACAATAATTAGAATTTGATTAAGAAGATTGCTATGCCTCTATCTACATCTTATACTTCTCCCCATTTTTTGTTTTATTATTATTATTATTATTATTATTATTATTATTATTATTCTATTCCGATTTTCTTTTAGCCTTGTACCCGATTCATAACCAGAGAGTTTCTCTGGTCCATCGTTAATCAATCGGGGCTAAAACACCCAAAATTAGAAATGCCAAAATAAGAATAACGCTTGATATTATTAGAAATATCCAGAAAATATCGTTAAGTATGAGACACACACACTTTGACTAGGTGGGCGTAAATTTAGCGCCACCGCCAAAATGGGAAGGGTTGGAGGGGGAAAAGCTTCCCTGCCATCAAGAATTTGTCGTTGGCCGGGAAGGAACTCGACGGATGGAAAGGTACCGCCTTCTTCGTTCGCTGTGGAGATGGTTGTTGATGGACTACCCAATATGATATTGATATGATGAATGAATATAAAAATGAGTATTGAAGAGAGGAGAAGAGGAGTCTATCTTAATCTGACCTACACCCGTAAGATCAATCAAATGGGGTGGGATAGACGTTAATTCGAGGAGGCGGTGACAATGGCAGTGGTGGCTGCTACGGGTCTAGTCTATAGGACAAGACGGGATTAGAATTTAGTGGTTATTCCTAGGGTAAAGGAAGCCCATGACAGCGGCCATGGCCAAGGCAAAAGGTGGAGATGGTGGTAGGGCTTATTAATTTTATTTATTTATTTCTTCGTTTTATGTTTGTCCGGTTTAGAACACACTTAACACGTGGGCTTTTTCATTCATACCATATTATATATTACATTATGTGTATTCAAAATGTCTACTAGGCAGGCAATTTATTTATATACTCCTCAAACAAGTATTAGTATGGGCTAAATGCAATTTAAGCCCGGAGTGAGTGCACTAAACGAACGCATAAATCTAATTTGCAACTGACTTTTTCCCGCAGTATAAACGTATATGTCGTTTCACCAGCTTCCCCTTCCCCGTTAGAAGATGCAGGAAAGTAAAATCGATAATTTCATTTGCACTTGTGAATTCGGCTGTAAATCTACATTATGGATTAACGAGATTAATTTTTAAAATGTGAATTGTGTCCATATAATTTTTATACGATTCAAAGTCTCACCCTACAAAAACACTATACACCCCCTCGCTCCCACGAATGGAAATCTGATTGATATAATTTTGGGCCTAAAAAATAAAGAATAGAAGAGATTCACACCAGATTTATGATTTAAATTTAATAAAAATGTAAAATTATTTATATTAGATTAACAATAAAATATTTTCGTGCAGTTAGTGTCTTTTAACAATGTAAATTAGGAACAAAGTTTCACTAACTCTCTAGTGATGCAATAACTCTGGTCTAATTATAAATTGTGGGCTTAAATCATCCTTTAAAATAATTAATTTAAATTAAAAATTTGATATATACCTCAACTAATTAATATGAAGCTAATTTTATAAATTTTTAGATTCATCCGTATTTTTTCCCCGACCCATGGGCCATTCTTGTATCAATATAGCCTTAGCGTCTTATTATCCAATAGAAAACTGAATTTGATGGTGTCTCCGGAGTTCAAGTGCAGACTATCGACTTAAATTATTTATTCAAAACAATTAATCAAAATTAAAGATTTTTAGTGGCATACCTCACAGGAGTACTAGTATATGTACTTATTGAATTTTATTCAAACAGAAATATCTATTTCGTTTGGTGGGAGATTAATTTTATAAAAATTTACATGTATGCAATAGGGAAACTTTATATTTCATATTGCAACGTGAGTGAGACTTATTTTCCCCAAAGAAGATCGGTAATCGGGAACAATTACGTGCATAGATTGGAAAGAATCAATCAATCAATCATACTAGGTGGCTTTACAAGTCTCTGTAGATTACAACGAAGCAAGGCAATATGGATCTGGCATTGAACACACGAAGCTCATCCGCTTGAGTATATCCCACCCGTACATGTTGTACTGGAGGAAACTGAATCAAACTCCACCACTGGATTTGAACCCTTCTTCACTCTTCCGGCTCTCACGCGGCCCTCATCTCATCCTCGGAAGAAACAAGAGCATTGCCATGAGCCTTGCCACTTGTTGCAGTGGTGCAGATTCCTTCAACCCCATCCACCTCAAATCCATTCTTAATTACGTTGCAGACATTGCAGTTTGGTATAGAATTACATATATTAGTAAACCCATTCATGCCAAGGGAGCAAGCAAAGGAGGTGCAATGAAACCTTAGAAGCTCGTTGCCATCTGCTACACATCTGGGATGTTTCTTCGGCAGTCTGTTTGCTTTTGCTTTGATCGAGTCACGATATTCTTCAAATTTGGTGATGGTCTTCTCAGAGTTATGGACCTTGAGTATCCTGTCAATCTTGCACACAGCAGCTTCTTTCTTCAACCAGCTTGCTTGGAATATGATCTCTACTATATTCCTGCTAGTGTCCTCCGGACCCAGTTCAGACACTGCATATTAAATCGGACGATATGAAGATTTAATTAATCAGACGTCTCCCTCTTCTTTAATAGATAGATGATTCATAAACTCAAATTGGCAATCACGCACGCAGTAGCAAAAACAAAATCAGAAAAATCAGATGCGGGTACGCATATAATTATGTGCAACCAAAGATGCAAATATCCAACTTAATTATCTGCGTGTCTTACGGTCTGATGAAGCTCCAAAGCATCAGGCCTGGCAAAAATATGGCCACAGTGAGGGCAAGGGAAGATGCTATTCCTCAAAGCGTAACTCTTTGCAGCACCATGAATGTGATCAACCACCATCCGGCATTCATAACATCCAGAAAACCTCCTCAAGTTCCTCCCTTTCAACGACCCAGAGCCAGCAACGGCAGCACTGGTAGAAGAAGAAGATGCTTGAGGCGGCCTGTTAGCCTTCTTCGGCTTCAGAGGCACCTTCATGCTCCTCTTGATCGAGTCATTGCAGCCAGAGACGAGGACCCATTTCCCGGAAGCCTCTGGGAGGGAAGCTTCCGCCCCATGCATCACCCTGGTGTCCCTACAGAGAGAACCAGAGCAGCTAAACTTCCTCACCGCAGTCCATGACTGGAGTGGTGGCGGTGGTCGCGGCGCCGGCGGCAGTTGACTCTCTGTTCTACGCTTGTGTTTGCTTCTGCTTGTCCTCTGCCTCTGGTGGTGGCTGCTCTTCTTGGCTGGTTTCGGGGGGGGGGGAGTATTTGGCGGTCTCTGCCATTGGGCTGGAATGCTGAGAAAGAGAAAGAAAGGCAAAAGCATGCTCTAGTGACAATCAAGGCTCCTTTCTTTTCTTTCTTCAACGTGACTACAATCTCATCCTTGAATGATGTGCAGGAGCAGTCATGATTGAACCCATTTTTTACTGCATCATTAGAACACAGTTACCAAATATTTAGGCTTTCCCCCATACATGTAGAATATATTTAGTTCCCCTGCTATTATGAAAATATTATAACGCGTGGAGTGCGGACATGTGATGGGCAAGTTGTTACAGACCTGTATGCTTCCCTCCTCGGCCAACGCTTCCCACTAGGGAGCCGAACCCAAAAAGATCATTGCTTTGAAATTACCAAGCTCATGTCCCACTCCTTGGTCGTCTGATTTCTCCGTATCATGCTGTTGGTCTTGAATGGGGTGACTAGTACTCTTCACATCCATTTGCTTTGGCAAAAACCTGTTGTTTTGTCAGATTTCTTCTTAGACAGTTCTCTCTGTGGATGTTGAGTAATATATATTCCCTCAAAAGTTACACGGCGAATGCTCATTGCCAAAGCCAAGTTCGAGCATTTTCTTCCTCAAAATAAAGGCTGGATAGACATCAGTTTGATTTGAGGGTGATGAAAGAAGAGATTGCACGACCACTTGACGGCCCTTTACGTAGTCATTGTTCCCATTCGCCTAAGACCATCAGCATGGCACCAAGTAAGCTGCTGACTGCAAAGTTCTCAATGGCTTCCATTGGATTTCACGTTGGGAAAAGGCAACTGAGAAAAGGGTAAACTACTCTTTAATTAATGTTTTCTAATTTCCAGGAGATTCTTGATTCCTTTTACAGTACCAAAGCAAGCATAAGGAGAGAGCTTTCCCTATGTAATGGTCGATGTACCAGTGCATTTGGAAACAGCTAGTCGCATTTGAAGTTTAACTTCAATTTTGAAAAAATAACATGAGAATATCGGGACAGGGCAATGACCTACAGTTGAGTACATTATATATTAATATCATCGAGATGCCCCCCCCCAAAAAAAGCCGGCCCCCCCGTACAAAGAAAAAATTTGCATATATAAGAAAGATAAGATAGGATTCTCCATGAACAGTGTATACTGTTGTGCTTTACAAAATTGTCGCACAATTTTGCCAAGAAGTCTGGTTTAAGTAATATAACGAACCCAAGTCATCGCAACAAAATAGACACGATAGATACATACCCATAACTCACTGGCCACTGATTAAAATCCTTGACACGGAAAATATGATGAATCCACCTCTGAAAAATGTTGTGCAATTACAATGTATTGACAGATTAGTTTGGCCTTGAACTTGAGTCTCTCTCGGTATTTCCTTGTGGGCCATTGGGTGAGGAAAACATGTTCATTGCAGATCTCCAAGCATTGGACAGCTCTTCTGGTATTGTACCATCGCTCAAGTTGAACGCCATGTTCCCACCAATTCTTATTTCTGGCCCATTTAAATTCCCGTCGTCCATGCTACTAGAATTATTACTCTCACCAGTGCCAGTGTAAGCATTGGCAGCCATATTCGTAAAAACCTCCGCAATATTAGCAGGTAAATTTGCAGGAAATGTGAATGGTGGTGGGGCACCATTTCCCCAACTCCACGAGGCACTAGAAGACTGGTTGGTTTGATCATGTCCATGACTAGTGCCAGAAAACTACAGAGATTGTTGATAGTCCTTGTTAGGTTTCCTTTGGTTAAACTGAAAAAAATGGATCTACCTGATGAAAAACTACGAGTAACTTGAATCATATAAATTGTTTGCCACGCATAGCATTATACAAAATGACAGTCTTCTACCATTCAACCACATACCTTAAGGATCGAAAATTATAAAAGAGGTAATACTCCATTGCAATAAATAAAAAGGAATACTACCTGACCCCCTTCAGTTCTTAGCTCATCTCTCAATTTCTGCTCCGCCACCTGCAGAAAAAATTCTAGGGTAAGAATCACCATCAAGCCTTTTCGAAAGAATAATCAAAGAGAAGAATTAAAAGGTAGTAGCATAGCTTCCTGTAGGTGAAAATTTCGAATTTCTTCATCAACTTACCTGTATGTTCTCCAGAATAGAGCGGTTGTTGGGATCTAACTCCAAAGCTGCAAAACAGATCAAGTAAAGAATTGCATTATCACAATCAAAATGTTTCATATAAGGTACATACGTGCTATACTATCTACGATACCAAAAAATGCACATATACAAGAATCTACAAAAGTGCATTGGTCATTGTTCCTAAGGGAGAAGAAAAAGATAAGGTGATAAGAGCCAGTTCTGTATGATTCTCAATACTCCGAAAAAGACACACTTTACTTTATTGTCCACAATCCCATGTTTAGTACCTAGGAAAATAATTTAATGCAATCCTTTCAAGTTTAACCAACAATGTCATTGAAGGAGGTGAGAAAGAGATGCACGGACGGAAATCACAAGATATCTAAATCCTTCTTTTTTTTTACTTGAGCAAACTAACGTCTTGGATCAAACCTTACAAACATGAGATCCTGACTTAATATGAAATGAAAATTTTAAAAGTCTTCGCATATTTTAATCGCTAAAGTCTAAACTCTGAAAACAAAGAGTTTCACATAAATAAGGTCAGCACCCAACCTTTCAGATATCCCATGTTGATAGCATCTCTGTAGTTTCCTAGTCCATAATAAGCCATGCCTAAACGGCTATATGCCTTACTGTAGTTTGGGTTTATCATGATGGCTTTCTTACAATCTAAAATTGCTTCGGCATAACTATGAATTTGAGTGTAGGCTGCAGCCCTGAAACCTTTTGGTTAGAATTTCATAGCAAAAGAAAGTCAACCAAAAAGCAAATAAAATTCTAGACGTTCAGCACCAGAGACATAGGGCATGCAGAAATTTCATAAAAATATCATATACCTAGGTTGAAAACAACACAAAAATACTTTTTCAATTATGATAACTCATTTTTCCTAAAGTAGGGCATCCAACACGAGATTTCAGCGCAATTAACTTAATTGTTTCTCTTAACATGCCAATCCAACAGAAAATCTGGTTCAACCAGAACAAACACAAACAATTAACAAAAAAAATTAACTAATAATATTTTATATGACAAATTAACATTTATCAAAAACTTCAATCAACATAAGATAACATTTAGCAGACCAAACAGGACATACCTGTTACAATAGTAAATAGCATTATTTTCAGAAAGAGCTATTGCACAAGTATAATACTCTATAGCATCTTTGTAATTCCCAGACTGCATGACTCGGTTACCTGAAATCCAGTTAATTTTGAGGATAGGATACAGAAATAAAATAAAATAAAATAAAAAATTTCACTTAAATCAAGCAAGAACTTGACCAAGGGTTTTCAAAGTTTCAGCAAGGTAGCCAAGGGTCCATGAAAACAACACAGATAGCCCTAGGGAGAAATGAAATCAAGAACATTACCTAGAGATTTCAAATTCTCAGCCAGATTGCTGGTATCAGTTATCTGGCAGCCAGACTTCTCCATTTCCTGAAGGTCATCAAATTATTTAGAGGAATGAGAACCAAAGAATAGACACAAAAATTGCAATATCTCATGCAACCCAAAATGATTACGATCTAAGGCATTGCCAACTCAAAGTTATGACGTATGATTACACATATGTAAGGTTAATTATCATAACAAGGTAAAGGATGACATTTCAATAACTTTCACTTTTAAACATGAAAATTTATGAAATCAGAAGAAGATCATGTGAAACTGCATTTCTTTATGGCATCATAAGTTTCAACCCTGTCAGTTTATTCATAAAGAGCTAGACTCTTGGTTTGGAATAAGCAATTAAGATAAGACATAAAGCACTTTTCATAATAAGTCCCCACATATAAGTCCAACAAGAAGCATAAAAGATTTCCTTACTATTAAGGCATCATCAAACATGCGCTTTGCCTTAGACCGTCGAACATGGTCATCATCTCCAGCAGTGGTTGGATTGAAAAAATGAACTCTTTCCAGAGCACCACAAAATTGTCCAAACAGTTCATCATTTGC
The DNA here is from genome assembly GCA_032619315.1 of Piper longum. Lineage (NCBI taxonomy): Eukaryota > Viridiplantae > Streptophyta > Magnoliopsida > Piperales > Piperaceae > Piper > Piper longum. Next base: position 14,323 of record JAVDBV010087337.1, on the reverse strand, counting down.
AACTTCTACAATCAGAGATGTACAAACTATATAAACTCCTCACAAAGAAATATTTCCGTGTTCAAAATATTCTTGAGGTACTCCACACACATTTATTTGCCAAATAAATTCCCAAGGGACAACAGAGTGGCAAAATAAATATGAAGTCATCAATTTCCCTAAACAGGAATGCACAATAAAGGATCGTTTTCTAAAGAAAGATACAGAAAATAATCGTAACAATGTAGAGATAAGAGATCACGGTCAAGTTATATTTTATTTTTCTTTTAACAGATTTTGATGACTTCATAGATATCTAAAATCAGTAACCATTTGCACTCATATAAAATCTTCAATCTTCTAATACAATGATTGAAGTGATCTGTATTCTGGATCTTTGATCATTACATTGTATTCTGGACTTCAATCTATGAAGTTGGCGGGGCGAAAGATCCAGAATATGCATAGAAGTTGTTCAAACTATGCTTCATCGGAGGTAATTAAAATGTTGTGAAATACAGGTTGTATTCAGTTACTAAAAAGAAAAAACCAAGAAAGATAATCATAACAGAACTAATATGAAGAGTGCAAAAAACAAGAATCACACCTGAAAGATGTGACCTTCCACGCACCGACTCTACCTGTGAAGAAAGAGATTGGTTCAAATGGAAACACTGTCAGAGAAGGTTAAAAACTCAATCTAATATATGTCAGGAAGAGGGAAGGAAGAACGAGAGAGAGAATGTAATAATCACCACTTGAGCTGCTCCAGCAGTGTCACCACCGCTTGTGAAAGTTTGGACCGAGGCCGAATCAGGTTCTCGTGTAGATGTGATTGTGTGCTTACAGTCTGATTTATTCCCATGCTCTTCACTTAAGCCAACCGATCTAAAAAGCTCAAGCAATAGACCGGACTGAACTTTATCCCCATGATTATTGGGATCGAGCTCAAAAACTTCCTGTAAACACTCTCTCGCTACCTCTAGACCTTCGAGATCAACACCTGGAGCCGGTTCAACTATCACAGAAAAGAAAAAAATGAAGTCAACCCAGTAATTATTTCTAAACCCTTTGTGAAAAATAAGGGGTAGTTTATTTTTTGTGGACAATGTGAAGAAGGGGGGTTAATCTCGAACCAATGTCAAATGAAGAATGCCAACAAGGGAGAAACTATCTAGCACATAATGCATGACAAAATTAGGAGAGACGCATTTCGTATATCCATAAGCTGAGATGCAAACACTTGTTCACTTGGATCCTGTGATTCAGGAAGTACATATGTATGGAGGACAAGATTAGGCCCATCAATAGTGCTCTGGCACCTCCGAAAAATCCTTTAAAATTCACTGATATATAACCTCCTCCAACGACTGAAATGAAATTCTCTTCTCTCGGCTATCCATAATAATGAAATGAAGAATCAAATTGTCTTAAAAACTAATTAACCCATTCTGTCTTGATAAAGTATCGATTACTTCAACATGCATAACCCTCAACTTCAACACTCGTTAGCGTAGTTGTTCCCTAAAATGGGAAAGTCGTAATTGACCTAACCTAACGATTCTTAGAACTATTATGTACGAAAAGAGAGGGGGGGGGGGGGGGCATCTGAATCTGAAACAGAAAGAGAGAGAGAGTCGTCGACATAATTAATAGCAAAGACAAAGCAACAGAACCACCAAAAAAAACCACCCCCAACTCGTCGTGGGGGAAAGAGAGAGAGAGAGAGAGAGAGAGAGAGAGAGAGAGAGAGAGAGAGAGAGAGAGAGAGTGTGTGTGTGTGATGGAGAACCAGATGCATGTCCAACCGACGTACCCAACAATGGCATACAACCACATCCAACAGCACCAACCGCCTCAAAATTTGCAGAATTTTTGGACCCAACAACGGAGCGACATGGAGACCGCCAACGACTTCAAGAACCACCAGCTCCCCCTAGCACGGATCAAGAAGATCATGAAGGCGGACGAGGACGTGAGGATGATCTCGGCCGAGGCGCCGGTCCTGTTCGCCAAGGCCTGCGAGCTCTTCATCCTCGAGCTCACCGTCCGATCGTGGCTGCACGCGGAGGAGAACAAGAGGAGGACCCTCCAGAAGAACGACATCGCCGCCGCCATCACCCGCACCGACATCTTCGACTTCCTCGTCGACATTGTGCCCCGGGAGGAGATCAAGGAGGAGGCTAGCGTCGGCGGCGGAGCTGGGGAGAGTGCCGCGGCCGGAGTGCCGTACTACTACTCCCCGGCCGCAGCGGTCGGGCCGGGGATGATGATGGGGCAGCCGGCGATGGAGCCGGCGGCGATGTTCCTGCAGAGGGGAATGGTGGGGCAAGGTGGGATTCCGGCGGGGGGAGGGTGGCAGCAGATGTGGCAGCACGGCGGTTTTTTTTATGCTGAATCGTTTGGCCAGCCATAGGCCACGGTTACTGATTTGTATTTCTAATTCCTTAATAGCGTGGGCTTAGCCTGTATTAATATTTTTTTATTCTTTTTTTAAATGTTATTGTGATAAATGAGAGTGTTTCTTGCCGATTTATTTTTAAAAAAATAGACCTAGTAGTTTTCAGGATAATCAGATTAAACAGGACGACGACAAGTAATTAAGCACTTAATTACAAATGTTTGAAATATTTCGTACTAAGCCTCTTGCATTTAGACAATAACTATCCATGTTAAATATTTGGGGGATTTTAAATTCTTTCTAATATTTATAAATTTTGCCCTGAAGCTCTCGTGGGATGACCCGAGTAGAACAGTCATTCACGTGGGCTTTCAGCAGGTCGGGTTGGCCCCTTAATAGAAGAAAGCAAGCCTAACCCGCCGGCCCACTTGAGACTTGTTTGTATAGAAAATTTAGTGAGTGGCACGCATATCGCCTCTCTATACAAACTCGAAAAAAGCCTGTAAATAAATAGGGTTGTTGCCTTACTTGGTTAGAGATTTTGTGGGAGGTTCGTTTGGTCGATGAAAATAGTGTAAATGAAAATAAATTCAAACAATAGCAATACAATAAAATAAAACGATATGAAATCTTTTTAAAAAAAATTATGTGTTTGAATGGTAGTGAAATAAAATAAAAATGAAATATTCTTTATCATGTGTATGTGCACGTTACTCATAAAATTTCCCTTAATTTTTTTTTATTTTTTTATAAAAAAAATATTATTATTTTAAAATTTTACATTTATTTACTTTGACTGAAAATAAATTTTTTTACCTAAAATTAAAGACATTCAAATATAAAAAAATTTGTGACCTCTAAATTTTATATTTCTTTCATTCAATTTTATGACAACCAAATAAAGATTGAGGAGTCATTATTTCTTAAAGTTATCTTAATTAACTATCAACCACTAAAAAAATAGAGTAATCAATAAAAAATTAAATTTTAATAAAATATACAATAAGTATAAAAATAATAGAGATCCTTCTTTTTGCAATGAACTTAGGTCAAATTCCCTCTTAATAAAAGCTTAGAAAATTGATTAAAATAAAATATTGATTTAATGCAACCAAATAAAGTATATTCTCTATGAGACAACCAATGGGCTTTGAACCACACTCCATACTTTCTTTTTTTTTTATATTGTATCTACACAACACCCTTAATTAATGATTGGTCGTGTAAGGTTTAAAGTTAACGAGGCACCCGCATTTAATATAAAATATGAGTATGGGTATTATATATGCATCGTGTAGAGTCACAGGTAATTATTTTTAACTAAATTAAATATAAAATGAAGTTGTACCGTCACATTGAAGTCTATAAAAAAGGATATGATCCTCTAAATTATGAATGTGGTTCTTTTGTCACATACTATCATAAAAAAAAACACTTGTCTTCTCCTCGAAAACATTATATACATCGATCAAGATTTATAACTGAAATAACGAATCTTACAAATTGAGGTATGTTTTTTATTCTTAGTGATTTGACATGATAATTGATTTGTTGGATTTGGTTTGTATCATTGGTAAATGGTGTTAATAATTTATATATAAGTTAATAAAAAATTATTATTATTTAATTTAATTTTTAGATTAAAAAAACTCGTAAAACCTTGTTGATAATTTATATATAAGTTAATATAAAAGTATTATTCTTTATATTAATTTTTAAATTAAAAAAACCCGTAAAACCTTTTAGCCCGTGGTGCCTTGGATATGGGATTTATTTGGATAAATTACCCGTAAACTGCGTAAAGATTTGTGGGGGAAAGCTATGGTGCCTTTCTACCCAGCAAGCAAGTAAAAAATCTTAATAATAACTGAGCATATAAATTTTTATAACAAATTATTTGTTGGTAGAGCTAACAATGAATGGAAGTTATATATGCATCATTTATTCTCACGTTTAATCATTCTTGATTAGCAGTTAAGGCACCATAATAAGAATTTTTTTTTTGGCAATGCACGGTGCCTAAGTATGTCAACCTGGCTAATAGTACATTAGAAAGAATTTTGTTAGTACTTTCTACCACAAGAAGAGCCCAAGAGTTGAATGTAATCTCTAAGCCTGAATTGAATCCAAGGGCTCTTACCCACATCCTAGTTATTAATTAAAGGATAAATAGGGATTAAGAGATTTAATCAATTAAAAAAATAAAATATTATATAAAAGAAATTAACTTATAAATGTCAGAGCATGAAGATCCTCCTTCCCCTTCTCCACGCTCCCGTCCCTTCTTCGCTCCTGCCACTTCCACGCCCTTCGCACCTTCAAGCCCTTATTCTCTCCTCTCCTTTGCCATGCCCTTCTTCAAGGTTTGATTTCTTGATCCGACGTTCACTGTACCAAAAAGGTGGCGTCTTTTTCATTTTTTGTTTCTGGTTTGTCGCGGTTATGGATGGCGTCGATGAGTCCCTGTAGTGGAGCCTGTTGGCTTAATTAATATCGTTCGTAAATTCATGAATTTTGTGCAATTGGTATATTTGGGCAGTTGGAAGTATCAATTTTTTTTCTCGGAATTTATGAATGTTTCGTCATGTTTTTGTGCCATTTCTTCTCCTCATTTTGCCTTATTTATTTGGTAAGATCCATTTTTATGGATAAGATTGGCTTGTGTAATTGACATATAATTTGGTGGACTTCCTTGATTCGGAAAAAGATAAAAAAAAAAAAGATGATCCTTGGATGGGTTCTTGTCCTAATTTTTGCTAACCAAAGGCAGATTGATGGTAGTGGACATTGTTTTTTGTTTTGGCTATGCTTTATGCCGGAAGAAAAAATGATTTCTCTTTAACTACTGGCTGTTGTCTTGTGTGTGAATTGTGACATGCACGGGCAATTGCGAAAGTTGTACTTAGACCTGCTATCGTGAAAGGTATGAATGTGTGTTGTTCGTTTATATCAACATTATTAATAGTTTATTTGCTTATTAAATAATAAGGCTATCCACAGGTCTGTTCATGACTCTTTTATTGCTATTTGAACGAACTTTTAGTTGTACTCGTTTAATTCTGTAGTAATAATTTAATTAGGCTTTTAAAATGAGATCTATCAAAGAGGTTGAAAATTTGGAATTTCCTATGGATGAATGTGATTTAAAGGAGTAAAGGGCAGCCAGATGTAGAATGCTTCCCAAAATGGAATGCAACAAGGATGAGGCTCTTCGTGCAAAAGAAATTGCTGAACAGAAATTTTCTGTGAAGGATATTATTGGTGCTAGAAAGCTTGCCGAGAAGGCTGAAAAATTATATCCTGGATTGGAAGGAGTATCCCATATGTTGGCAACATTTGATGTATACCACTCAGCTCAGAAAAAAATAAATGGGGAGACTGATTGGTATGCAGTTCTTTCGGTTGATGTCACAGCTGATATTGAAACAATTAGAAAGCAATATAGAAAATTAGCCCTTTTGCTTCATCCCGATAGAAATAAATCAATAGGAGCGGATGGAGCATTTAATCTTCTTGTGGAAGCATGGAGAGTTTTATCTGATAAGGCCCGACGGGTGACTCTTGACCAAAAAACCAAGGCTAGAGGTAGTCAGCAGAAAGCCTCGGAGTCCAAAAGAAGTGCTGCTTCTACTTCAAATATTCAGTCTAAGATCAGTAAGAATTTATCGTCCACTAGAAAAAGTCAAAATGCTAGTACTGTTGGGCCTATACCGCATCAACCTCCATTAAATGGCTCATTTTCATTTTCCCAACAAAAGCCAAGTAAATTTTGGACCAGTTGTCACAAGTGTAAGGTACAATATGAGTATCTTCGTATATATCTTAATCACCATCTCTTGTGTGCAAGTTGTAATGAACCATTTTTGGCAGTAGAAATAGCCAAGTCTAACAGTGGGCCAGAATCTTCAAGATTTTCATCTCAACAGCAGAAGGCTAGCCAAAGTACCTCAACTAAGAGCAGTTTTGGTTCATCAGAAAACACTGCTGCTACTCGTCTTGCATCTGCTTCAACTATGTCCGGTGCTGGTTCTGTGTTTGTGAATGTTGTCCACCAGAATGAGAATTTGAGGAAGCAAAGAGAGGAAGGACAAGCATTTTCTAATACAGAGCGAGGAGATTTTCGGAATTCTGAAGCGGTACTTTCAAGAACAAGTAATAGTTTCAACAACGGGACTAAAAATTCTGAACAGCTTCTGAAGAAAAGAAAAATTGTTGATGATAGTGAGAAGGGTGATAGGCCTCACTCTGTTGTAGATGATGTTAAATATGGATTTGGAGGGAGCAAAAGGTCTCAAAATTTTGATAATTCTTATGTTTTATCTCATGGCTCATTTTTCAGTATCGTTGAGCCATCCGGACATGAGATGCGCAAAATATTGTTGGATAAATCTAGGAAATTGATCGTTAAGAAAATCAGTGAGGTAAATGTACAGAAATCAAAAACAATAAATAGTAGCGAAAAGGATGCCATTAAGCTGGACAAGAATAAGCAAAGTGCCTTGTCAAGGAAGGAGAAAAATGAAGATGGTGGACCCGCCTTTAATGATGCTGATCCTAACCTAGCTCCAGAAGAGGATGGTGACTTGGTATACATGAATGTGCCGGATGCAGATTTTCATGACTTTGATTGTGATAGACTGGAAGGATCTATTGAAGCAAACCAAATTTGGGCTGCCTATGATGATAATGACGGGATGCCAAGATTTTATGCTCTAATTCACCGTGTTTTATCTGTTAAACCTTTCAGGTTGGAGTTTAGCTGGCTCAATTCTAGGAGCAACAATGAGCTGGGCCCCCTTAACTGGGTAGCTTCTGGTTTTCCCAAAAGTTGTGGTGAATTTAGGATCTGCAGGCACGAGAAATGCAATTCAGTCAGTGTTTTTTCTCACAAGGTTAGATGGGAGAAGGGGGTTAAAGGGGTTGTGAAGATATATCCAAGAAAAGCTGATGTATGGGCTCTTTATAGGAATTGGAGTCCTGATTGGGATGAGAATACTGCAGATGATATTATACGTAAATATGATATGGTGGAAGTGCTTGAAGATTACACTGAGGAAAAAGGGGTGTTTATTGTTCCGTTACTCAAAATTGCAGGATTTAAGACAGTTTTTGGTCGTCACACTGATGCCAAGGAAATGAAATGGATTCCTAGAGAAGAGATGTTCAGATTTTCGCATCAGGTTCCTGCTTGCATGGTTTCTTCTGAAGCAGCCCCTTCTGCATCAAAGGGATGTGTGGAACTTGACCCTGCCGCGATATTCTCTGGAACTTCTGAGAGTGGTAGAAAAAACTAAACTGCTGTAAATGGAAGAAAAAATTGCTTCGGGAAAGTGATGAGTGAAATTCTTAAATTGAACTGGAAACTATGCATGCAATGGAGGCCAGGAATCATAGGCGGGAAATTTGGCTTGGGTTTGATTTTGGACTTACCTTTTTAACATTGACTAGGGTGAAATAGTTTAATGTTTCCTTTACAGTGCCATTTTGTTTGTTAAAGTAAAACTATAGTGATCAAGCTTCAATATAGTCATTTTTTTGTCATGGAAGCCGCTATTCTTGTATGTCTCATTGTCAAATGATCTTTTGCCTTTAACAACTCACCCCACGGTGTGAATTAATGATGAGTTGCGTCATTTCTTCAAGAGTAGTTAATTAAAATTGAAGACTTATATTTTATTCACTTATAAATAAGATTTTATCCTAATCAGTGTTAGATATGAGGCTAAGTTAAAAGATTTTATAATTAATCTACTTTGGAAAATTTTGACTTCGAAATTCTTACACTCGGCCCATTATTAATGTGGACCCATGATTTTTTTTGACCGGTGGCCGGTAGCTCAAGTAACGTCTTTAGTCTAATTTACCATCTAACACTAAATTAAAAGGTTCTAATAACATCTATAATAATTTTTTGTTAACCAAAATTAAAAATTTATAATTCATTATTAGTTATGAATAAGATCTTATCTATGGTATGAAGAGTTCATAGTTCATTCTCGAAGTTGAATTGTAGACAGTTTTTTTCACATTTTATTTTTAATTTAATTACCCATTTAATTTTATCAATTGACTTTAATCGAAGTTAAGTGAAGTATAAATTTTGATTTTTAATTATTTTAATTATTAATTTTTCACGTGCATTTTTTTTGTTATTGAATTCCCACAAATTCAAAGTTTTTAGATTAGTCTGTCATATCAGGGGAATGAATTTGGGTAAGTCAATAGACTTGTTACTGCATTCATTTCTTCACCCCCTCCCCAAATGCATATTTAATTTTCAGACGAACCTTAATTAAATCCGATTAAAGCAATTTATTATCGATTTCATCTTTATTTGGTCCAATTCCATAATTAGTGGGATTAAAGAGACCCGTCAATGAATTAACACTTAATTACTTCAATTGGATGATCAATTAACCCATTTAATTGATATATGAAAAAAAGGGAAATTGAGAGGGCGACGTGTCTCTTCTTCTTCAACTTCCTTCTTTTCTTTTCTTTTTTTCTTTTTTTCTTTTTTTCGCATGCCCACTGTAAACCTCTTTCTCTTCTTTGCTTTCGCTTTCTCCATTTTTTTTAAAAAAAAAAACAATTTATGGTAGGATAGGTTCAATCCTTAATTAAAAACTTATTTATTTGATCTTATGCTTACCTTTCTTTTCTTCCCATCTTCTCTTTTTCCCTTTTTTTTTCTTTTTTTTTTTTGTAAGGAATCATCTACGGTGGGAGAAAAAGCCCCGGGAGAAATCTAAGAAAATTTTAACCCAAAATAGTTGAGTACAAAGTTGTAAGTAGAAATTAAATTAAACAACTTAATCTCCCTCCTTTCTTAATGTATGATTTAATCCATTGCAACGCACTAGATTAAGCACTTTTATTTTACTGCAAAAATTTATAAGTCATTTGGAATCGATATTTTTTTAAATTGTACACTTTTCGAACTTCATGGTACAATATCGATCCACCCAATCTCTCTCTCTCTCTCTTTAATATAATTTTTTTTGGAAATAGAGTTGGACATGTGATCGACAATAATGGATATGTTTTGTGTTTACCACACGTGTTCAATCATGGGTATAATTAGTATCAGCAAGCTGAAAATCTTGTAAAAAAAAATACAACCGTATGATCTACATGGCTAGATTTAAACGTGCTCGTATTCTCGTGAAGACATCTATATAATATTTTATTGTAGAGAACTTGTATTTTTAGCTAGAAAGTTGAAGACAAATAGGAGGCAATGCCTCAACTCCTCTTTTCTTTTCTGGGTACAACTTCTTCAACCAATTCTTCCGCTCTTCTCTTGCATTCTCAAGTGCATTGCATCAAAATCATTATAAAAGTTGCCTGATCACACAATCTTACTGCCAAAGAATTATAGCTCGTGAAATGATTGGGCGGATATATATACTTGGGCACTATATATGAGCGCTAAAGCCGAAAACTAATGATTGCAACTCCCTAGTGAAATCAATATTATATATTTTACCCTCAGCAACAATTTGAAGAAAGAAAAACCATGTTGCTCAAAGGAGTAATTAAAGGCAGGACACTTTAAACTGATCAAACAAATTTTAGAATAGTAATTAGTTAAAAGAATTAGCTAACCTCTAATCTATCTATTCTCTAACCTAGTTGTTTGTCCGAACCATGTAATTGAACCCTTGGTTGAGTCCATGCCTCCATAGCTAATCATCACTTGAGAAACAATCCATGATAGTTCCAAAATTAAAGGAAGAGGATAAGAAAAAAGAGAGGATAAATGGAGGTAGGTGAAGATTTTTAGCCAAAATATGTGGAACCAATTGGAGGGTGTTGACGGTGGTTCTCCTTTATAAATACTTCCACTCCATGAGGATAAGGGGTAAAAAAGAAAAAAAAAGAAAAAGAAAAATAAGAAGAAGAAGTGGACAAGTATAAGGGAAGGAGCCACCTCGTCGGAGACTTCCCTCCGGGGACCCCCAATCCCACCGAGAGAAAGGTAGGAGTGCCCCAGATACCATCAAGTCAAAACCCACTACAGACGAAGTCCACTATCGCAAGAGAAAGGCCGAGAAGGCATCACCCGGAGAAAAAAGCTACAACTCACCGGCTTTTGGGCTTTCGTCAAGCTAGCAAGGGACTGATCCGACCAAACTGCCGCCTCCACTTTGTACCCCTTGTTGCCGAGAACAAATCACAGTCAAGATCCTTGAACGGGCACAAACATGAACATGTTTGCCCGTGTTCGGGTCCGATAACTCCTATACATTGCCTTCTCCTATCCTCAATGACTTGGTTCAGCTAGCAAGGGACTGATCCGACCAAACCGCCGCCTCCACTTGGTACCCCTTGTTGCCGAGAACAAATCACAATCAAGATCCTTGAACGGCACAAAAATGAACATGTTTGCCCATGTTCGGGTCCAATAACTCATATACACCTCCTTCTCCTATCCTCGATAACTTGGTCCTGGCAACTCCACAAGACAGGGAGGAGATAAGATGAGATGAAGATAAGAGCTTAAGGTATAATTTGAGGCCTCGAATTTTAGAACCGAAAAATTCCCCCAAGCATCTATAAACACCCAAACGGTGAAGGAGAATGTGGGGCTCATTGCTTTGAAGAAAATTGAAATAGAAAAGAAACAGCTAGAGAAAAAGAAGCAAGAAAAGGAAGAAGGAAGGGGAGGAGCCCCTCAGCGGAGACCCACCTCCGACAGCCCCTGAGATCACCAGAGCATAGCTTGAAGTGCCCTCAACATCATTTGGCTGACCACCACCGCAGTAGAGCCTCGTCATGGTAGGAAAAGCAGTCACAAAGGTTGTTCATTACTGTTGTGCATGTTATTTCCATTGAAGTTTGGGCCTTCCCTCCTACCAACCCAAGCTACCATTGGCCACGCTGCCTCTTCCATTCGACTCTCCTCAACACTGCTGACACAACCCAGTTGAGATCCATCACAAGGGAAAGTTGAAGTAGTTGGAATCTCGCCATAAAGCACCCAATCAGAGCAAGAAATAGGTGAAAGAGGCCAACTTTGGAGCATGCTACCAACCAACTAGCACCATTACAGACCAAGTTTGGATGCCAAGATTGTAGCCTGAGCATCCCTCTGTCAACCTGTGCCTTGCCACCCCTTCGAAGAAGCTTTTCATCGCCAAAAAACAACACAAAAACTCCCGCCGGAGTAGCAAAGCAAAAAAGTGCTGAAAAGAGACCAACTTTGGGTCCTCCGCTCGGATAGCCCAAGTTGTCTCCAGCCACACCTACAGTTCCACGTGGCTCCCGTCAACACTAAGAACAAAACCCGTTCGAGAACCATTGCTAGAGAAGACCGTCGTCGCTAGGAAAACTTAGAGAAGTGGCTTGCTGGTTCAACAGAAAACAACAACAAGCAGTCAACTTTGAGTCCTCTGTATGGGCAGCCCAAGCCACCGCTTGGCAAACCGATACTTCCACCGTACTTTCCTCAACACCGCCAACAAATCCAAGTCGAGTGCCAACGCCGGAGAAGCTTGCCCTCGCCAAAAAATAGCCTAGAAGACTCTTGCCAGAAAAGTGCAATAGCAGCACACATTCATCCTTCTAGTCTCCCTCTGACCAACCGAAGTCACCAAAGGAAAAGTCACCGCCTCCAATTGACTGCCCTTGTCGCTAGATACAAAATTAAGTCAAGTCCCACCACATTGAGCCATCATAGCAGCCATAAAATGGTGACAGTGCCTCGCCAAAAAATAGTTCCAACAAAGCTTTCCCACACCACCGCCACCAGCAGGCAGCTCCAAAGACAGTCGGACCACCTCCAAGCATCTCACCATAGATCTACTGATTTGGGTGATCTCCTCTAGCATCAACCACATGAAACACAGTTGCCAGAGCCACCAAATTTGCTGCTGCACCACCTACCTAACCGGATCTGTTGGGCCCATTTTTCACTGATCATGTTCGCAAGTCTGCCTGTTCGCAACATTGAAGAGCCATTTAGTGAACTGACTGCAAAGGTAGACAGCGTCTGCGATCCATTTGCAGATTTGAATTGGCACACCATGCACCACCCGCAAACCGGCATACATAGAGAGAAAAGCGAGCATATGTGCACCACCCAGCCCAGTCCAGCATTTATTCTGCCTTGAACCAACCCAAAGTGGTCTGGTTCAGTCCATTATACTCCATAAAATAATTTGAAGGCCTACCAAACCTCATATTGATGTGAAACTTGCTATCCCACTACTTTTGGATGCTTCAGATACAATGGTGAGGTTATTTTGAAAATTTGAAGATAAGAACAGGATAAACCAAGGAATTGAAGTCGAAGATTTCAAAGATGGATCAAATAAAAAAGTTGTAGAATTAACTATTCTGTTTAAGTGTAAAATCAAAGAAATAATGGATTGTAAGTATTAATCTCACTATGAAGTGACTTTAAAGATTCAATTGAACCCTAGGAACTACATAAAAATCTAAGATATTTATTCCTGGTTCGCAGCATTTTATTTTATTTTTATAACTTGCACGACTTTGTGCGGCAAGAACACCTTTGGCCCCACTAAACCCTCGAACTCTAAGTGAAGACTAAATCGCGGTGGTGGCAATCCCGCGCCCAAACAATCCTCTGCTGAAGAAGACCCTCGTCACTGGTATTATGTCGTAGAAGTTCCTCACTAAACCAGTGAAGTGCAGACAAAGAACCGATGTTGGAGCCTTCGTCTGGCCAGCCCATGCCGTCGCCAGAAACATCAATGACTCCAGTGGATTCTCGACATGTCCTGGAATAGAACCCATCTGAGATATACAGCTGGGAACCATGAGAGTCATGTGCACCTAAGTATATGATGATAATGTCAATAAGACAGTAATAGAATAAGTTATCAAAATATATAATTGCACTCCCAGATTTTTATTTATTTATTTTAGTATTAGATCGTAGAATTATTTTTTGGCTAAATAACGCATTATGATGTGTTACAGACAGTTTAGGTGGGTTATAAGTTATAGAGCATATCATTGTAATGTTATGGTGTGTATTATATTTTATGGGGATTTCCTTATTTTTCTGAATTTTTAGGAATTATTACAAGTTATTTATTATTTTTTACTCGAGTTAAAGTCAAGTCAAGTCCTATTTACGACACGATCACTCGTTTTCTTTCCCAACCACTCGTTTTCTTTCCCAATCACTCATGTTCTTCCCCAACCACTCGTTTTCTTTTCCGACCACTCGTTTTCTTCCCCCTTGACATTTATTTATTTCAAACCCTCAACGCTACTGCATTACTTGCCACTGATTCCACCGCCGGTGATCGTCGCAACCGCCATCCAATTGTCGATTATCGATGATGCGACGTGTAATTAACTCCGACTTAATTTATTAAGGATTATAATTATTAACACAACATGATAGGATTAATGAATTAACGAGTTTGCTATTTTATTATAAATAAAAATATGAAATTTACTTGTTTGAATTGTAATGAATACTAAGGACGTAAATTAGATAAACTAAGTAATTATCATAATTTAAGGTCACGTAACGTAGGAAAACTTGTGTGTAATTGATGTATGATGATATGGATTGATGTATGATTGATATGAGTATGCTATAAGATGTGTGAATGCATCATGAGTAGGCGCTAGCTTCTAGATTTAATGTGTAGGTACGGAGTATGAGCTCACCGCCTAGGCGTGTGGACATGATTGGAGCTTCCACCAGGTCCATTTAGGACTCGTTTCCTATTTTACACTCTACTCTATTGTGTATTACTTCATTACTTGCAGGATGAGTAAGTCGTATTTTATTGGATCCCACTTAACCTAGGCTATTTAATCAACCACTTTTTCGGATTAATAACACTTGAAGATGAGATCTCTCAAGTATGTTTTCGAAAACAAGATCTACCACAAGTTGCCTTTGGGTCTATTGTATAAATCCCTTCTCATATATATATATATATATATGAGAAG
>JAVDBV010087336.1:0-41180 GCA_032619315.1 Piper longum | reverse complement strand
ATAACCTGGTTGCTTCTGACTCCTGATCATTAGTAGGAGTTGACGTCGCTGCTGCCTCCCCAACAATTATACTACCCATAAAGTAATACACATTATTTTTTCTTCGGATCCCCTTCATTATCACAAGAGCACCAGAGATGATCCTCATTATCCCATCTTTTGCCCTCACTTCGAAACCTTTTGACTCTAAGGTTCTGACAGAGATGAGATTCTTCATCAAATCTGGCACATAATGAACACCAGTTAAAGTTCTCGTTGATCCATCATGATTCCTCAACTGAATGGAACCAACACCATGTGTGACAAGAGGGGCATTATTTGCTGTGTAGACAATGCCACCATTTAGTTCTTTAAAATCAAAGAACCACTCTCGATTGGGCGTCATATGATGGCTACAAGCAGAATCTAGCAACCATAAACTAGAATTGCTAGTCGATGTAGCAATTGAAAGGTCTGAATCTGCATCATCACACTCAGCCACATTTGCAGCAGCTTTTCCCTTGTCAGGTTTGCATTTGTTCTTCAGCTTGGGACAATCTTTCTTCCAATGGCCTTTTTCTCGACAAAAGGCACATTCATCTTTAGTCGGTGTGGACCTTGACTTCGACCTCCCCCTTCTTCCTTTATTCTGGCTCTTCGACCGGCCTCTCTCCAAAACAAGAGCTTCTGCTTCTCCACTTGTATTTTCTTGCTTTTCCTTCTTTTTCAATTCATAACTATACAAGGCAGCAGTTACTTCACTGAGAGACACAACAACCTTCCCATGAAGTAAAGTAGTTTCAAGAAACTCAAATTCATGAGGAAGTGATCCCAATAACATTAGAGCCAGATCTTCGTCATCGAAAGTCACGTCCAGATTCATCAAATCAGTTACTAGCTGATTAAAGATAGTAATATGATCATTCAGAGTGGTACTAGGAACATAATTAAATCGGAACAATCTCTTTTTCATATAGAGCTTGTTCTGACTGCTTTTCTTCAAGAATTTCTCCTCCAGTGCCTTCCACAATTTGCTTGCAGAAGTCTCTTTAGAAAAAGCATACTTCTGCTCTATAGAAAGGCACGCTCAAATGGTACCACATGCCATTCTATTCAGCATCTTCCATTCTTTCTCCTCAAGATCTTCTGGTTTCTTTTCTTCGATGGCAATGTCTAGACCCTATTGAAATAGGGCATCTAGAACCTCACTTTGCCACATGCCGAAATGACCGGTACCATCAAAAATCTCCACAGCAAATCTTGGATTTGTAACAGCAGTTCTTCCCAAAATTGAATATGAAGAAGCTGTTGCCTTCGATGTGGATGCTTCTGCCATTTCTGCTACAATGTCTATTTAATAGCTCTCAATGCGGAAAGCCAACTGGCTCAAGGAAAATTTTTTGTGATATGAAAGATCAGCACAAGTCGCAACCACATAGCATACTAAAATTAACCAAGAGCTCTCGAGGAAAATTTTTTTTGATGTGGAAGACCAGTATAAACCGCAACCACAGAGCATACTAGAATTAACAAATGACCCTGATACCAATTGTTGTGAAAAACGGGTAATTTTCACCAAAGATAACTAGTTCACTGTGAGAACTATTACCTAGATGACAAGCGTGAAAACTATTGTACTAAATAATTACCCAAGATAAAATTCCCAGGAAAGTTGGTGGGACAAGATAGTCCGCTTAAAAACCAACTCCTAGACAGAATTTTATCAAGACAAGTAATATAAATAGAACAATAATCAACACCGACTATACCCGACAATAGCTATTAAATAGACAAGAAAAGAACAAGAACAAAACACCAGAATTTAACGAGGTTCGGTAATTGCCTACGTCTTCGGACACTACCAAAATAATATTTCATTAAAAAGAAATATTACAAAGAGAGAAAGAACAAATTACCAATGATAGAAAGAACAATTACCAATAGTAGAAAGGGGAGTAGGTAATTTTAGATTACCTATTGGGATGGTTTTAACTAAGGGGGATGAGTCCTTTTATAGGAAAAGAACCCATCCCATTTCCCTCAACTTCTTAACGTGGGATTTTGACACCCACATACAACAAGACCGGTCCCAATCCCAGGCTCCGGAATGCAGCTGACTAACATAGCCCATTCTAGAGATTTATCAAGAATGTTAACCATGGCAGTGGAGAACCCATCTGCATCTTGTTGCAAGATCTCGAACTGCGTTTCCGACAGAGCTGTCAAATTCGATGGTCTAGCCAAGCCAAGCAGCTGGCCGGCCACTCAATATTGTGCACTATGATCCCCAGGCCGTCGGAGTAGATGCAAAGAAAGCCTTTCCCTTCAGTAATATGGTAAAACACACTGATCATTTTCCATTGTATTGTAGTCTTTGCAAAGCTTGTTAATAATATGGGTTTCTTTTTGTGTAGCATTTCTATGCCGAACCGAGGGCTGCTAAAGAGATATTGGGGTGGAGCAGTTCTACGAATCTTCCCGAAGATTTGAAGGAAAGGTTTGCAGAGTACGTTGAGACTGGTCGAGACAAGAAGGAAATCAAGTTTGAGGTTGATGAGAAGATATTGGAGTCTCTAAAAGTAGCAGCCTCCGTGTGAAAGGTCTTGCACACAGTTTTACCAAGTTCTGGGCAGTGTGCCTTTTTCATTACAACGACGGACTGAAGCAACCCAAGCGAAAGATTAGCTCGCCATCAACGAGAAACAGAGAATTCGTTTTTATTTCTTATGCCTTGATGCAGTATAAAAACTGAGTCTGATTCAAAAACTTATCTGAAACTTGCTGAACCCAAAGTTAACCAATTATTAGGAATATCATTATCTGAAGAGGTTCTTCACAAAACTTTCTTCCAAATAGTATCATTAGAATTTATAAGGTATAAGCTATATTACTTTTAATAATTCTAACAAATCAAAAAAATGATAAATTTTTCTACATATTTTACATAAATTTTTTTGTCGCAATAAAATGCGTAACAAGGTTTATTTAGTTCTATAGGATCTAACTGACATCTTGCCTACGTACAGGGAAAATGGGCTGGACCATTGTTTTTAAAGCCGGATCGGACTGACCGGTTCAAACAGTCATACCGGGTACCGACCTAAAATCCAGTTTGATTTGGGTTATCTTATTGGGTTGTAGCGAAGCCGATATTTTTACTCCCGTTTTTACCGAAAACCAGCATACCATAAGTTTTCTGAAAATCGTCCAGTTCAATGTTGGTCCAAAATTACTGGGTTCGGTGGTTCACTGCAATGGTCAAGGCAATAATGCAAGCGTTGGCTTTGAACTAAGAATGGTCAATGATCAAAAAAATTCAACTACAACCACGTAAACCATTTGCTAAGGATACTCACCTGTATATATAATACAAATATACGTCAGGTGTTAATAAGGAAAAGAGTAATTCTGACAAATGAATATGAGAATAATCATAAAATTATATTAAACACACTCCAACATAAAATTTCACAAATAGCATAAATAAGAGGTCGCTCTTCAAACGTACATAACATAATATGTGTAAGAATTATCCATCGACAAAATATAACAAACATACATACATAAAAACCCTTTCTCGCCCTTTATATTTTTTCTTTATCATGCTCTAATAGTAAGCCAGTTTGGAAATTAACCTTGTGACCATTTCTCCACATATTTGGACATGCATCATTTTTAACGATACATTTCTCGTGCATACCGCCCAGGGTTTAGGGAGCACACAATATATGTGTTATACATAATTTTCTAATATCGCTCGGACAATGCAAATAAAATATATACATACCTATTAGTCATAAAAAGAAAATTTCATATAATATATGTCAAAACAACTAATATAGATTTTAGTTTTCGAAATTCACGTCAATGAATCTCATCATTAAAGTTTTATTAATCACTAATTAAACCAATAAAAATAACTCAAAATAGGTGGGATCCAATAAAAATAAGATGCCACCAACCTTGTCCTATGATTTTAATTTTCATAATAACACACTTAACCAGCGAGCTCCACCACACACCTAATAAGGAAAACTACTAAGTCTGCATGATGAAGATGAATGCATGTATGCTTGGAATGAGATGCACGACACAAACAACTCAATACATACACAACAATAATGAATACAACTCATAACAATGACATAGCAAAGCGGTCTACAAATGCAGCAAATTAAATTCATAGAATTCAATATGTTGTCCATCGTTCAAATCCTAAGTAGCTCACATTTACACGTATCATTGACCTCACTAGCGTGTATCTAAAAGGATTAAATTTAAGTTATGTTATCAAATATATTTCAGAGAACATGTGTGCTAAGTTTCACATAGACATATGGGGTTTAGGCCCCTTATACAAATTATAGAAGTTAAGGTTCTGAAATTGTAAACTTGAAATTTGCACATAATATTTAAGATTGGCGATTTTATTACATACACATAAGAGTTTTATTTGATACAAATTTTACTATGTTATCTCCCACACATGGGTGGTGGAGTTGAATAGCTAGCAGCTTATCAGCCATTCATAGGATGACTGAAGTCGGATAGGCCTCATACAAAAGTTTACGATGGGAGAGAGTTCTAGCGCCACACAGAAGTGGTCAAAAAACGAAAAAATGAGAGGTTGATCATTTTCTTAAGAAGGGCACCCGATTATTTTTGGGCTTACCTGATGCGGAGGAGGCAGTTCGATGGTTGGACAGTGCTCAATTTATTTTTTAGCATATTGCCTCTCTGCGCTATTTGTGGGTGAGGGTGGCAATTGGAGCAATACAGGATGTGGCCAACTGTGGTGGAAATCCGCCTATACAACCCTTGGAGGAGATTCGGTGGGATAAGTTTCTAGTGGCATTCCATCAAGAATATTTTTTATTGCTAGTGCATGCAATAAAGAAAAAGAGATAGTTCTGAGAGTTGAGCCAAGGGAGTTTTGGACTAAGAAAGCTGAAGTAGCAGCGTATGTGGATGAGGAGTAGTCTTCGACCTCTAATCTCCATGTTGCGCTGTAGTTGGTTGCATTAGCATACCAAGCACCATCGGGAAAATTATGGGAGTCATTGTACGGCTCATGTGTTGCGCTGTAGTTAGTTGCATTAGCATACCAAGCACCATCGGGCAAATTATAAGAGTTACTGTATGGCTATTAATTAAGCGATATAGCTCGTGATCGTTTTGCATTCGATTTGGTTTGATTTGATTTAAAACTCATTATTTAAATGCTTAAATTCGAATTATACGAATTGAGTTTGAGCAATGCTGTATTTAACTCAACTCGGCTATATTATAACTTAAACTTGACTCAATTTCGACTTGATAAAATAATATAATAATATATCTAATATCACTTCTCAAAACATATTTAAAATTAATAAATAAATAATATTATTAATTATATGATGGTGGTGGTCGATGTATTTTATTTTTATTTATTTTATTAAATTTGAGTTATCCTTACAATTGAACAATCTGTATTAAGGTGGGAGACATAAATATTATCTACTTCTAACTAAGATAGTCTTTATATATATATACATATATATATATATACACTAATAAGTTTAATTGTAATTAATTATATTTATTTATATATAATATAATAACAATATAATTGGATAATTTAGATGAAATTTTTTTACATTAATCACTTAAAGATCATAAATTCAATCTAATTATATTTTTTAAGTAAGATATTTTTTATTTTATAATCGAGACAGTTTCGAGTTTTATAATTGACCTCACAAATAAATTAATTTCGAATTCATCAAAATTAAATACTTTAATTATATTTAAATTTGAATCGAATTCAAACACCACAAAAAAATACTCGAATCAGCATAAAAAATATTTAAATTAACTTAAAGCATAATTCAAACAAATTACAGACTATTCGAGTTTCAAGCACTCGCTACTCGTTTACCAGCCGTACGAGTCCGAGTGGAGGTCAGAACGGGGGGGGGGGGGGGTTGTCAGAGACAAGGCTAGATGTTTCGGTAGTATTTCATGCTTTACAGATCAGCAAACCCAATAATTTTCTCGACACACCGACATCTTCCCTTAATATAGCAAGAGACCGACGTTTGCGTATCAGAGTACACAATAGCAGTTAGTGAGATTTGTTAGCGTAGGCATCCAGGAATGTGCAGATGGATTACTAGTGCATGCTTCAGCTGTAGTTCGATGGGACATGGAGCTTCAGAGTGCCCCACCCCACGGTAGAGGCAAGGATAGCAGAAACAGCAGCAGTAGATTGCTCTTCCCCACCTACGAAAGCTCTTGCTCCCCAACAGCAGCAAAGACAGTTGGCGCCTGCCCAGAGGCCACAGGCTAGAGGTCTCATGCAGGGGCCCGTAGCAGGAACGTGGTGGTGTTGCCGCTTCTGGAACATTGATTGTGCTAAAGTTTGAGGGGCAGACGTACGAGGGAGTTGATGATCAGGAGTAATGGCAGGATCAGGATCACTGCGCTCCCAAGGTCGTCCGAATAGATGCCAAGAAAGCCTTTCCCTTCCGTTATACGCTATCCACACCGATCGTTTGCAGATTGTGTTCTTGTATTTGCAAAGCCCATTAATAATCTGGGTTTTATTGTGTAGCACTTCGATGCCGAACCCAGAGCAGCTAAAGAGAGATTAAAGGTGGATCAGTATTACGAATCTTCTCGAGCATTTGAAAGAGGTTTGCCGAGTACGTTTTGATTGGTCGAGACAAAAAGGTAATCAAGTTTGAAATTGATGACAATAGATTGGCCTCTCTCACAGCAGCTGTCTCCGTGTGAAAGGTCTTGCACACAGTGTTACCTAGTTGTAGGCATTGTGCCTTTTTTCTATGTACAACAACAATGACAGACTGAAACAGTCCTCCTGAAATATGAGTTCGTCATCAGAGAGAAAATTCCTTTTTATTTCTTGTGCCTTGATGCTGTATAAGAATCCGAGTCTCATTTAAAAACTTATTTCAAACTTGCTGAATTTTCGAGGCTCCTCAAGGGTATAAATCTTAGCACACTCATTGAAAGAAATTTTTATGTAAAATTTGCATCAGAAGTTATTAAAAAACATTTAAAGCACCGATAGTCCTAGTTGACACCAGTTTGTTTCTTCTTTGGTTGCTGATACCTATTGTTTTCGTAGTTTGCTTTCACAAGGAGGGAATCAAGTGCGGCTAGTTCAGCAGAGCTCAATGGACAGTTGAAAAAGCTGCAAAAGAAGCAAACTGTTAGTTAACAACTTGAATACAATATAATTAGCACTCGTCAGTAAAATGGCCAACACCCTCTCCAAATCAGGCTGGGTCAGAGACATGAATTATTACGGAATTGATTGTTTTTGCATTTCAATTAGTGACCTGACCATGACAAATATTGAAGCATTAAGTGTGCATGGTTCTTCACTTGCCTTTGGAGCAACTCCTCCAGAATCATTCTCTGCGAAGGTGTAACACAGTGAATGCATTTTCTTGGGCATTCACTAACTGCAAGTTGAACTCGGTAATCCTCCCCATGAGCTGTAAATAAAACAAGAACTTGGTAATTCTCACCATGCTCTGTAAATAAAACAATGTTGTACAACATGGTACACATTGGCGCTTCAAACACTGAGAACTAACCCAAACCAAATGAAGACATCAGAAGAGAAAATAAGAAGTCCATTCAGTAACAAGCTGTGCTTTGCCATTTTTTCAACAAGTTTTTTTTTTCAAGAGTTTTTTTTTCCAAAAATGAAAAGGAAACCAGAGTACTTGGCTGCATTATTTTTGTGCATGGATCTAGATAGAATAATCATTAAACAGTGCAAATATTTGCCTGAACCTAAGTACTTGTTACAAGTATTACAAGGTCACTAGACAATAGGAAGTATCTTACATTGAGATATGGCACGAGCTCGTGCCATATATAATGTTGAAGGAGAAGGCATAAGGAGCTCTTTCTACACATGAATAAGGACATCCTGAACGTGTAAAAAAAAAAGAAGATGATGTTATCCTAACAAAGTTTTTGTTAATTAAGAAGAGGAACTAATACATGAAGAAACAATCCAATAAACTCCCCCAATTTCTCATAAATATGCACTAGAAATTATAAAATCTATCCATTTATCAGCATAACATTTAAAGACCTTTGCCAATACAGTAAGCTTCATTGATGAACAAATCATTTGCTGCACATTCAGGTACTTCAAACGGATCAATGCATTCTCTGCAAACATACAACAGCATTTTAACAAATTGACATCACTAAATCAGCTAAATTTGACATGTCCATGAAAAAATGGCTCATAGAAGAAGTATTGTGATAAAAATTCCATGTGTAAGATTTTCTAACTATTGAATTCACTCTTTAGGAGCAGAAATTTTTACAGGAGAATTGAATAGCCTTCCTGTGCTTCCTCGATAGGAGTAACACTTGGCAATAGATAAATGAAAAGCCATTTTTGTAGATTTTAAGAAACAAGAGAATATTATTAAAACATAGGATCCACAAGACTGATTACTGATGCGGAATACATATATATATATATAAGCAAGAAATTTAAGTTTTTTTTTTAACATTAACAGCTGCAATAATACCTTTCAGTAGAATCAGACCCATGGATCTGCATTAATAGCTGCGAAAAAATTATGCAAACAAGGAAAGTAATGATCAGCTATTAGTACAAAACATAAGAACAAAGTAGCCAGGCCGTCAATTCATCTAAGAAATCAGAGGGATGAAAGTTCCATAGGGTATGAAATGCTTTTTCTCCAAGATTAGGCAGATAGTTTTGTTTTGTTTGATCACGTATCATAGTCGAAGACTTAGTTATAATCTCACTTCTACTTTCCATTATCTTCCTCTCATTGATTGCTGAAGCATTCGGGTTGTCACTTTTGGCCATTATATGAAATTGGATGCACAAGGAAATATCCAGAGCTTTAATAACTTGGAGATTCAAGCCTTGCATACTTGAGGTACAATTTCAAGGTAAAAGACTTTATGAAGGTTAGAACTTTCGAAATTAAGGCAATCTCCAATATATGGTCTGCATTTACCTTTTTTCTTTTTTTAAAAAAAATTTAAATCATATTGTTCTTACCCACTTGTCCTAATAATGAAGTAGATAAACCACCAGCAGGAATTCCAAGTTAAGAAAGTACCTCGTAGGCCTGTATGATACGACGGATCATAGCATCCGACTTTCCAGCATCTTTGTATACATCAGGATGGAACTCCTTGACCTAAGAAGATCAAAGAACAGCTTCATCTAGTTATAGTCCAAAAAGAACCATAAGCCAATCCGTCACACTATGTTCAAGCTTGCTTAATAATTCTGAAACAAAACTTCACAATCTTCAAGCAACGAGAACAAAATTTCAACTCTCAAACAACTGACCCTGCATTCAATCTAATTTCTCAATGTTCAAGCACATATCAGCACCTCACCCTAATCAAAAGGCACAAACACCATCTTAAACAAAATTGTACCGAAACCGATATCAGTGAATTAGTACCCAATTCACAAAATTACCAACCTTAGAGCGGAAAGCCGTCTTGAGGTCCGCGAGGGAACAGGAAGGGTCTAGGCCGAGAACATCGTAAGGAGAGGAAGTGCTTGCAAAACCGCCTTCACCACCATCGGATCCTCTGCAAGAAACAAGAAGCCTCCCGAAGCGCTTCTTCTCGTATTTGTAGCTAAAGTCGGTGCAGAGTGAGCAGCTGCCATGGGACAAGAGGGGAGAGGGAAAACGGTTGACGAGGCGGGAGGAGGAGGAAGTTGGAAGGGCAACCGTCACCTGGTTCAAAACAACCCAACCACCCATTTTCCCTTCTATGAGACGCATTCCTTATTAGAATATGCTAGTACTAGACTACTCTACTAGTACTAGTACTAGTAAAACTTTTAAAAAATAAATAAATGATGGAACATACCAAGAAAAAAATTCATAGTTTTTATGTGTCATATTCTCTGTAAATAATTATTTATGTGCATGATTATAAATGATTTTTTTAATTATTGAATGGTTTGATAAGGCAAATATACCGAATGATTCTGAGGTCGGTAGAGGATGGGTTGTTGGCTCCCTCCGGGCCATCTATAACTTACATTTGTTGGTTAAAAAGGCTGAAAATAATCTAAGCCAATTAGGCCATCGATGATTCCATGATATTTTAACTACAGAATATGCAAACATGACTCCGATCTATGGCCGGCCTTTCCAGGGTCTAAGAGTTTAGCTTTAAGCCATAAGAAGGTATGAAATGCGCACCCTTTTTCTATACCACAATCAGATAGGATATGCAGAACTGCAATGAATAACTAAACTAAATGTCTGTGTTGAACAAAAATCTAACCTAAACTTTTTTTAATGTGGTATACATGCAGTTACAAATGCGTTTTCAACAGGGCGTTGCAATCGAACTGATTGCTTGTCATCCTTCAATGAAGAAATCGCTTCCATCTTATTTTTCTTTCTTCACCTGTCATTTTATCCGGACAGGTGGTATAGACAATTCCCGCATCTTTTGCGATGATCATTCACCTTCTCTCCATCATCCCCTGCATCAACGGCCACCTCTCCCAAGCTCATCACATTCGCATTGTTGAGTGTAGTAGCTGGGAGCCGAGTTCGGCGACCTCGTTCCGAGGAAAAGCTGGTGTAGCAATCGACCATCCATGCGTGAATATGGCACCAAGCAGCGAGTCATTTGATGCCTTCTTGCACCACTAGCTTTCCGCTAGTGAACAGTCGCTTTGCAATGTCGCATTTCTGGAGCCCTGAGACAGCGTCTTCTTGTTGAGTGAAGCTACATGAAGCTAGCAGTGGCTCCAGGAAGAATGACCGCTTCAAAGTTGGCACATCTTCCTCCGATGAATCATTTTCTTCCTTCATTGCTGCCAACAATGCTTCGCCTGTTTCCAAACCTGTTTGACATTTTCAGTAATTCAGCACAAAAAGACGCGGGCATCTTTTATCACAAGTCCCCTAAAGTCTCGTCCCTAAATGTTAAAGCATATTATTTATGCTTCTACTTTTTAACATAGAGAAAAAAATTGTAGCCTATTCATTTCTAACAACAATTCCGGTTTACAGATAAGATGATTCGTTTCACAGCTGGTTGCATAGATGATGGATGCTTATCATGATGAATGCTAGTCTAAACTCCGAGAATGAGCACCGGGTCAATGGGATAGCAGTAAATACCCTCCCGAAGACCCAAGGAATTTACCAAATTAAAACGGCAACAAAATGCATATATAATAAGCCCGATGAAAGCTTAAAGAGAGAAATATATATCTAACCAGAAAGGTAGCCACCATGGACATAGCCATTGAACCGTTCATTAGTGTATTCTCCTGTGAAAAAAATGGGTCCGACGGGAGCCTGCACCATCCACCAAAATTAATTATTCCACTGTTTTCCGAAGAGTATGAAACCACAAAAACAATGTTTCATGTACACAAGAGACAAGTAAGTCCAGCTAATTGGATCGAATACATTGGATCAACATATAAATCTCCTATCGACAATACTACTAATTTTTGATGGCTGAATTCGACGAAATTGTCCCGAGAGAAGCAACAGCTTAAAGTTCATTCATGTAGGCAGTAGCTCGGAAAAAACAAGTTCCTACATGTCTTGACCCACTCTCTTTCCCAACTCTTACAGCTTACCTAGTCACTTCATATATACCATATATTAAGAGGACAAGTTGTTGGAGTCCATCATCACAAGTAATATCCTTTGTAGGCCAATATATTTATGTAAGATGACCCAAAGAAATCTCAATCACGTTCAACATTTATCTATGGGAAGAGTTTTTTTCAATGACATAAATAACAGACATGGCTTCCACATATTAGTTCATAACTTCATATTATGAGCTTATTTCTTGTCAGGAGTGATTTTTGAGATATCAGTATTCACCAATAGAATGTCACTCACGAAGTGATTGACCTCTCAACTGCACAGCCTCCCGAGATTTTTCAAAGTAAAAAAAAATAAAAAAAAGTCGTCTCAAGAGTCGAGACAGCGCAAAGCAAGCTCAACAAATAGGCGACCGTGAAAAGGCCTGATTTAGGTGGGAGCCTCAAGTACACAGGTTGTAGTCAGTTTTTTATACAATCATGGTAATATGGTAGTTTATAGCGGGTTAAGTTTGTTTTATACAATCATGGTAATAAATATGGTAGTTTATAGCGGGTTAAGTTTTTCAAATTTACAAAGTTAGCTAATTTTTTTAGTTCAAATTCAAAACAACAAAATATGTATTTTTCAATTTGAATAAGTTGATTTTAAATTTCATTGTAACCAAGGCTATTTAGGCTAAGAGGGGTGTACAAATTGAAGTATGAATGAAAATTATCAACTTCTCCCATCTCTTTCTTTGTTCTCCTCTTCCTCGAATCCTTCAATCTAATCTTCTTGTTCTCCCTTCTCCGTCCTCCTCTTCTAATTTCTTATCATCTCTCACTAATCGTCCATCCTAACTCCTCACCTCTATTTTTCTTCTTCAAATTCTCATCATCTTCTTCAAAAACCCTACACAATCGTATCAGTTTTCCCTCCCAATAATTCCGACCTCTTGGACAGCTACTGCAGAAGAAAATATCGATGGCTACGCCCTCAAGTAGGGTGTGGACCGTGTAGTCCTGTCCTAGCTGCGAGAGCTCCAACTACACTGCTACCTTTTAGTGAATTATTGGACACTAACCTATATACAATGACTCTCACAAACTTTCTACCACGAAAGCGCATCTAAAGCCAGCGTTAAGCAGAAAACACAAAAACCTTTTCGACGAAAACAGGTTATAATCAAAGTATGTATATGTAGGCTTCCTATCATAAAGAATTTTTTAAGACGAGAGGAGCTGAGTACCTTGACATCGGTGAAGTGGTGTTGGGTGGCGAAGATGGGGTAGTTACTATAGCTGCCGCGCTGGAACCGGTTGTTCCACCACTTGGGAACGAGAATCTCTGATGCTTCTGGGATGTGGGGACCGAACATGTCCCTCAGACAGCCCATTGCCTCCATTAACGTGGCCTTGTCACTCTGACCCTCTACCCGCTTGGACTCCCCGTTGGTCAGCGTTACCACCAGAATGTTGGACTCCGGGTACGCGTTCTCCATGTGCTGAACACATTATATATCCATGAGAAGAAAGAACAAAACCACTTCTCTTCTAAGTTTGTTTGATATTTAAAATAATGCCTTTGTCATTTAGTCCGCTAATTAAGAGTAGACAAGATTCACAGAGTAAAGATAAATCGCTATTTTTTTTTATGCCCACAAGAACAAGTTAGCCACATGCACGTGGAGAAAATTAAATTAAAAGATTAGGACGAAAAGGCGGTGTTGGGTTTTTTCTATGGGCCACAAGTCTGGTTGATATATACAGCAATGATTGTAGGAAATGACAAAGATGTATAAATTATTATACTTCATATGGGGACTATTGTTTTCACACTTGCCACGACTCTTCTGGCTTTGCCAGGAAATGTACTGCACGTTGTAGCCCCACCCACTTGTTTTTTTTCTTTCTCCAAGTTGTAGTCACCTATAATTGACGACATCTGCATCAGACACGAATTGAGAATCCTCGCACACGAGGATCGACCTGGCACATTGAGCAGCTTTTCTTATGGATACCTTTAACTGGGGGCTGGTAGAGCGCATCGTTTTGATCGGCTTGTTTATAAACATAGGTCAAGTGCAAACAATACTAAATTATTCCGAAGTTATAAGGCTGAGTCCGTGTTTCTGCCTAAAGGAAGCCGCCAGGGTCCTATTTTTAGTTGAAACAATTAGACAACTTTTGAAGACTTGCGGAGTGGAAAGGAGTGAAGGATAAGTGAAAAAGGTGGTAACTTTGGAAGAATCACATGCTTTGACGGCTATACGCCCATCCAACTAAGCAATAAGAAGCTAAAAAGAGTACATTGCAAGATAAGCTAAAAATAGGAGCAATTCAACGAACCTGCCAGAACGTATAATATCCTCGTTTTTCATGTGCGTATAGAAAAAACTCGGTTCCGGGTCCGCAAGGCCAAAACCTGCAGGGGAACTTGAGGAAGATCTTCGTGTAGACGATCACATCGAGCTCTGATATTGCCGCTGTTTTAAATTTCTGAAATTTATTTTTTGAGTGTTAAATTAGTGATCCTGTATATTCATAAGCAAGCCAGTAATTACAAAAGCATGGGAAGTGCGAGAAAGTGGGCAGATTCGTGGACGTACCGGCAAGGGTGGCGTAAATGCGATGAGATTGCTCTTGAGAACTCCCACGCTGACGGACAAGATGAGGTAATTGGCGTTATAAATGCAGCCATCCTCCGTCTCCACGATAACGCCGTTCATCGAATACTTCACTGCCCGAACAACCTGCGGGGAAACGGCCCAAGAAAAAAGAGCCAAAAATAAAACTCTATCTATTAAATAAGAAGAGAGCCAAAAAAAACAGAAAAAGACCCATACACGAGGTAATTCAGGCTCATGTATTTCATAGTTCAGATCTTCGTGGAGGGTTTCCACCGTTTCATTAACATCAATCATCTAGAGTTGCATCTTTAATATTTATAGATGAAAAGATAAACATTGATTAAAATAATACTATAATAATTTTTAAAACATTCCAGCATATACCCCTGATTATTTGCCCTTCTTATTTTTTCAAGTTTTGTTCTTCGATAAGTCACTTTTCCTAAACCAATTGAGCTAAAAATTTTGATCCTTTCTATTATTTTTTTGGTTAAATTTTAGAAATACAATTCTAACAAACTGTGTACGCAAGAGGTAACTTACTGTCGCGAGTCCGCCAAACAATAGCCCCAGACCTTGGCACTACAAACCAGAAAGGCTGGCGCGAACTACACCGCCCATAGCTCAAAAGGTTTGAATATATAAAAAGGAGCCATTTTCAGTGAGGGCTCCAGAAATCAAGCGAACAGATTAGGATGCCATGACACGAAAATGGTAAAAGACAACATTTCCTGCCTCAATGAAATCCAGGGGAAGCCGACCGTTTGCAGCCCGATGCAATGTCAACAGCAGCCGACCAACTACAAGAGGCGAAACATCTTTCTCACCTCGACCATTCAAAAACGTCGTTATCCTGCCCCTCCCCAAAAGATCGAACCCAGCACAGAGAAGCAACCACAAACAGACGTCCACAACAAAGCAATCATGCGTCCTATCTATTTATTATTTGAGGCAACGATTTGTCAGATTTCATGTCGACTGTTGAGACCTCCATACACATCCGATTATCTATAGTTACGATCGACGTAAACAAACAGGCTAAGATGAGAAGAAGAATTCAACCTTGTTGAGCTTAAGTCGGTCGTCGAAAATCTTGCCATCCTTGGTGAGAAGGAAATCTTCGGCCATTTTATGCAGCAGGAACTCGTACCCTCGCTCGTCAGCAACCAAAAACTCGCGCTCTCCAAAATCCGTGTACGTTGCGATGGGCTCCACCTCTGCAACAAAACAAACAACAATTAAATTCACGATTTGATGTCTTCACCATCCGAAACCAACGTCAATTTTAAGACTTTCATCAGTAAGATAAAACCAAACCAAGCAATTTCGATAAGCATACGTGAAAAACACTAGAGTATATAAAAATGAGAAGATTCATCACTTTGTTCTAAGTAAATATTGTTTTCCCTGTGTTGGGATGATGAAAGACAAAGAAGCAAATTTACTTGCCTGCCATCTCGAAATCATGAAGGACAAAATCGATGGCCAGCTCAACAGGAGTGGAAGGAGCCCTGCAATTTCAGATGTCAGTTCACAATAATTCAAAGCAATCGCGCAATTTCAACTATTTCAAAAGACTGGATACGATTACATGAACACGAACAAACTGTACTTATCAACAAAAAAAAATAATGAGAGAACCATATTACAAAGATGGCTTCAACAACGCCAAATCGACCTTCCCCTCTTGCCTCCTCAGCTCTTGGATCGCGTTCTCCACCGCCCTGTTATACGACTCTGCCGCTTCGCCGCTGGGAATGATCTTCCCGCTGCGAAATTTGCCTATTGTCAACCAAACTTCCCAAAAACAAAAGCCAAAACATGTACCAGCAGAGTAAAAAAAAGAATAATTTTTTTTTTAAAAAAAACCTGCGATCGTAAATGTTGAAACGGGCGTAGCTGTAGTCGGAGAAGCAAGTGCGGAGTCCAGATTTCGCGGCAAGGTCCCAGACGGGGTTGGGCTCCTTCCCGCCAACGCCCTGAATCCAACCGGCGCCGGTCTCGATGGGGACGCCGCCGAACTGCTCCTTCCTTATACGGCCACCTATTCGGTCCGACGCCTCCAGCATTATCAAATCCTCCACCCCACTGTCCGCGAGCTTCTTCGCCGCAGATATTCCTGCCCAGAAATTCATGCCGTTCACAGGCAAAAATCATCATTACAACGTGAACATGGCACATGGAAAATATACATGAAATTCCATGCGACGCGGTTGGGTGGGATTGAGGGGAGGGAGTGTGTACCGGAGATGCCGGCACCGACGACGATGACGGAGCAGTGAGAGAAGGGATCCATCGAAGACGGAGGAGCGACGGGGAAGGTGTGTATGTATGAGAGTATTTTATGAGGAAGGAAGTTTATGAGTATTTATAGATGGCGGCAACCGGTCACGTTTCTCTTTCTGATTCTGACGTGTCGTTGAAGTTGGGAGTTGAAAAGGTGGGGCCCGATTGTTCGTTTTTACTTGATAAGTAGGATTTCATTCATAATTCCTACTCTAAAAAGTTTAACTCGGCTTATTAAAGCTCTGGTTTTTTTTTGCTTATTAAAATTAAAATTATTTTAATATTTATATATAGCTATATTTTTAAAAAAATAAATAAAAATTCATAAATTTTATTTAAATATAATATGATAATAATTTTAAAATTAATTTTGTTAATTCTTAATGCATATTTTTTATAAATTTGAAATGTATCTTATATATCGCACGAATCTTTAACTAGTTCTCTTAATATTATTGCCAATTTTTGTGTCTTTTAATAATGTTTTAAATGTTATTTTAGATAATATGTTATGTTAGTCGGTCTCATTCTCCATACTATATTATTGTCAAATTTTATGTTTTTTAATAATATTTTAAATGTAATTTTAGATAATATGTTATGTTAGTCGGTCTCATTCTCCATACTATTTTAAGTTTCATATGAATTAAATCTTCATAATATTTTAATCAATATTTAATTCTTTTAATTTACAAATTTCAAAAAATATTTTTTTAAATTTAAAATTAATGTATTTTTATTCGTAATTGATAAAATATTAATGATAAAAATATAATTTTAATTTATTACAAAATTTTTAAAATTTTTAGACCTAATGTATTTTGAATCGGCTAGTATTTAAGACTATGCTCTCAATCGAACAACCAATATACTCATGTAAGTCCCCGATAAGAAGTGCAAACGATGTAGTTACATTACAATCGAAGGCTTTATCATTATTATTTACCGATTTTTTGATCATTAATCATTATCGCACCATTTATTTATTTTACAACCATCTATTGATACCGAGTTTTAACTACTTGAAGTGATGGCAAACCGTTTAATAATTGGTAAATTCGATTTTAATTACACAAGCCATTTATAATACAAAATCTTTATATATTTGGTGTTATTTAGATAATATATTTATGTTAAATTAACTTTTAAAAAATATATAATATAAAATTTTAATTAAACATAATAATAATACTATTTAATATTTATATTAATCAACATAACTATATATTTTATCTTATAAATAGATAAAAACGGTAGTTGTGGAGGCTTCTATCATTGCCATTTCAAAATAAAAATAGTGCGGTTAAGTTTATTATATATTTTAACTATTTTACGAAATAACCAAAAAAATAATTAATAATTTTATTTCAATTTAATTTGAAATGATAACCTATCAACTTTAAACAAGCACGCACATCGCATGTAGTGGTGTACATAACCTAAAGAGCTGGCTTAGTGGCGTGTATAAGTTCCGAAAAAGTAGAGAATGGCCTGGTCGTCCACGCAACAACGATATCTCGATATCCAACTTCAAGTTGCCGACTTATCCCTGTGCGCTAGAATTTTACAATGCGAATTTGTGGCCCGGGATCAAAGCTTATGAAGGCCCAAACTGCAATATGGGGAATGAGTTCCAAAGAAGCTAATGATCTGCATATTCACTAATGTTATTGGACTAGTTGTAGCTCAATAGGAGGAAATATCCTTCATTCATGCCATTGCTTGCCGCCCTGTTGACAAGGGGGAGAAGAAAAAGAGAAAGCTGCAAGCCTCGTGTGTTAAGCACTAGCCCTTGCTCCGACCCATTGCCCGCCCCGCCTCCCGTGGTCAGTGGCGTGTGTTGTATTACATGCCTGCGTGGTCTCAACTGGTTGAATTAATTACACTGCATTACATGCTGTCTGATTGACAAATTTTAGCTCGTCTTACTGCACTTGTCTTTGCTTGTTTAAGTGGTGGAATATATGTGGCCGATCTAGGCCTGAGTATCCGACCAAACCAATCGAACTAAACTTTATTCGGCAGTTTGATTCGAGTCAAATTCGGTTTTTGGTTTTATTTTGATTCAATCGAAATACTTTTATTTGGTTATAATTTATTTGGTTCGAAATTTTAGTCCAAACTAAATACCTGAAATCCAAATACCCCCACCTCCGCCTTCCCATTGGCCATCCTACGTAAAACGGGTCGAAGCCCCATCTTCAAAACCCACCCTAGCATCCAAGTCTACTCCATCCTACTGCCGGCATTATCTTCGCCACTAGCCTCCACCACGGCGCCAACCTTCTTCGGTATACAGTGAGCACGGTGACGAGATGTCCCTCAATGCATTCATCGCTTTGGTTGGCGGGTACCCCCGCCTCATCATTGGCACCTTCATCGATGCCACTTGTTCCGACATTAAGAGCATCCATGTCTTCCCTATGGGCACCTTAAAGTCAGGTTCCCTCACAAGGCTTCCATATTTTAGACTAAAAGTATCTATTTTTTATATGTTGTGATATCAAAATTTGCAGGGATTCGAGGTTCATGATTCTAGCTATGGTGGATGATGCATAGGATGGGGACTTGCGGGAAGGACATCCTGCTAGAGACCTAGTTCATGCTCATCCAGAGTAAGCACGATGCCGACCACGAGGGCAGGTAGATTATCTACTCTGCTATCCTGCCCTCCTCGAGGGCCAATCCCGGGCCATGCTGCAGGGCAACGAGAAGAACGAGGTCAAGATATGTCTTGAGAGTGGTGAATAGCTACACCCAGTCCATATATATCAATTACGCATTTTATCATCCCGGTGGCAGTGGCGACTACATTAGTGGTGGTTGTGGTGGGCATTGGCTGTCATCGGTGGTAGATCAAGAGGTGTTTAATGAAATGGGTCACTTGGATTTGGGAGTGACCAGTGAGGCCAAAAATTTTGGTTGCACTAGATTCAAAGTTGAATATTCAGTCTTCCAGAAAGTTTACCTACAAAATTTGGTTGGATATTTGTGTATTTCAGAATTTATGCATTTAATCATCAGTAGATCAATCTTGTTGCAAAGTTTTTTTTTACTGGTTTACTGATTAAAATCTTGTAATGGGCTAAATTGTATTGTGATGAGCCAAATTGTATTTATTATTTACTACTTATCAAATGCCACAATAACAACCCTCACAAGATTTGGTGAACAATTCACTATAATGTGTAACATAATTTTAAATATTATATCTACTGAATTTATAGCGATTATAAAATATACTTCGTTTAAATGAATTAGAATTAAACTCAACAAGATTACAAAATTATAAATAAAATATTTTATTAAATATTGGTTAAAATACCTTATTTTTTAACAAAAAAAAAGAAAAAAATTGTGCAAATTTGGACCATAGATCAAAATAGTACAAAGAATTGTTTTTCCCTTCATCTTGCTGCAAAATAATTCAAAATCTTATTTTTTAAAACAAAAATTAAACATTTTAAATAAACATCATAAAATAGTAATAACAAAATGTGGGCCATTACTATTGTTCACAACATATTCACCATTATTTCAAACAAAAAAATATTTAAAGAAATTTTTATTTATTTTGAGCAAAAATATATGAGTTGATAATAAAAATATTAATGAGGCAATTATAAATTTAATTATATAGTGGAATGTTGTAGAAATAAAGAAAAAATATGGCTAGTTATTAATTTGGGTTATTCGGTCAAAATTCGGTTAAAACCAAACTAAATCGAACTAATTCAATTTGGTTGGTTTAGTTGGTTCGATTATAAATTGTAATTCGGTTATTATTTGGTTAATCAAATAAATCCATTTCGGTTGAGTTGATTTACGGTTCACTTTTATTTCACCCAAACCAACCGAATTGAATTTTTTAGGGAAAATATCATAAATGTCTAAATTTTAATTTTTTTTCAAAAAATAGTCAAATTTTCAAACTTATATCACACCTAACTATTTTTGAAACATTCATATTAATCATGACCAGATCCTATTATTTCTTATTCAATAAAAAAATGCTCATAAAAATTTCATTTTTATTTGAAACAAAGATGATAATAAATAGAAGTTATAATCTTTATTTATTTTATATATTAAAATAAAAAGATTGGTGATGATGATTAGATTTTAAAATTATATTATTTTATTATTATAGCTCAAAATGTAAAATGTTATATTTGTTTGAAATTTAATCGATCAAAATTCTAAATAAATTATATATATATGGGTATTTTAAATTTTAATACGAACTTATTATATTCTATTAGAAATTGAAAAAAAATTAACTAATATATTTTAAATTTGAATTTTTTTTAAAAAAATATTAATATAATTCATCATATAAAATTTAAGAAACAATATGTTTTGCAAATTTGAAGCATGCCAATAAAATAAAAATGTATGAATCAAATACACATAATATATGAAAATTGACCTTATCCGAAATAAAGATAAGGAATCAGATTATATGTGAAATAAAAATATGAGAATTAGTTATATCTAATAGAAGTTTAATTTTTTTGCTATTTATGATATAAAACTTTAAAACATGATTATTTATGATATTTTACCTTTTTATCCCGAAGCTAGTTATTTAGTTAAACTAAATATTGGGTTCGTGAATAGATTATAGTAACCTTGAGTTCAGAATGATATGTGATTCTGTGTTGTTTAGTTTTGTTTAATTAGGGGGTATAACTTTGTTTCTGAGCCCATATAGCCAAGACTATATATAAAATGATAATCTCATTTATAAATGGGCCTTGCGGTGGTGTCATCTCTGAACAAATTATACTATAACGAATACATCGCAGGTTGGATCGATTTCACTGCTTACAAGTTCGTGATTTTTTTATGTTCTTAAAATTGCACTCCCTTTGGTTTTCTGTATCTCGGTGTATGGTGAAATACTTTATTATTAATAAATATATGTGTGTTAAGTTGTAGGATGTCTAAGTTGTACCATCCAACAATGTCAAATATTGATCTTTGACGATAGCAATTCATTTTATTTAATTCAAAATTTAAAACACCATAAGTCAACGTCCAGCCGGTCAACGCCCCTAATCATTCATTGATCTGGTCCAACTCCTCAGAGCCCACCTAGTTCCTCCTTTGATAAAAAAAATAATCAAATCTCGTATATCCAAGCATAGGGATTTTTTTGTCATTTCATTTTAAATAAAATTCTGAATTTTGATTATTTTCAGCTTCCTCTTCTTCATAAGGTCGGAAAAGAAACAGATTGTAAGATCGTTGTTGCATAAAATTGCGACTTAAACCTTATTATCAGCTCAATATTACTTAACCGGAGTACGTTTATCTAATGTCTTAAGTAATAACCAAATGTCTAATATCTTAACTAATAATGCAAAATCAGTTCTCATTCAAAGTTCATTAAAATAATGCCTTTATTATTTTAATTAAAACGACTAAGTCATTAATTGACTTTACGCAAAGCTGATTTTGAATAAAACCGCGTTAAGCCTTGAGCCTCACTCCATTTATTCACAACCTAAGCAGCAAGTTTACTAAATTTCTTACTTGTATTTAAAATGTCTAACTCTAGCACCCTAAGCATCATTAGCTGAGCAAGCAAACCAATATCTGTCACGGCTGCTAATGCAAAACAAGTTGTTATCACATCAATAACCACGTCATCCACAAGATAAAAGCTAAATTAATTTGAATCCCGTCTCCTAATATTTAATCTATAGTCTAATCATCTTATAGCAGGGATTTAAAAACTTTTCTTTGCATCTAACATGAACATAAAATAGTAAACATGAATTTTTTTTGTTGATAGAAATACATTGTTGGATTAAAACAAGATCATACTAAGTATGGATTTTACAAAAGATGAGATAGGAATACTACGGACGATTAAGTCTA
This sequence comes from Piper longum, assembly GCA_032619315.1. Taxonomy (NCBI): domain Eukaryota; kingdom Viridiplantae; phylum Streptophyta; class Magnoliopsida; order Piperales; family Piperaceae; genus Piper; species Piper longum. Next base: position 18,794 of record JAVDBV010087336.1, on the reverse strand, counting down.
TCCGAAGTTTCCCGTGCATATTGAGCAAAAAGAAAAAATAAAGAAAAAAATGCGTAAAAATAAATGAAGAGAATTCAGGAACTTCGACATTGCATTTTTCCCTATCCAATATTATAAAATGTAATGCTTGACCGAGTAATATAAATAGGAACATATAATTAATTCAAATAATAAATTATACTATCCATCTTTGAGAGTATATCTCGTTTATTATATAAAAAAAAATACCACGGCTAAATTATTCTAGATTGCTCATGTATAATATAAACTAGATTGTTGCTAATTCAAATTTATTTTAGTTTATTTTTTACATTTATATCCAACAAATAGATAAATCGATTTTATTGACGATGATACCAATAAGTCGGATCACCTCTAATCTACATTGATCATAAATTTCCAAATAAGTTCCAAATCTCAAAAAACCATGTTTGTTTACGAGTTAAATGAAATTTGGAGGGTTTGTATAATATGTGACAAAGAGAATGAAAGTACGAGAAAAGTATGATTTTTTATATTTTATTTATTTGGTTTGAGAGTAAATACGAGGATATTTTTTATTGTGATAAAAAAATAATTTACAAATTATTTTTTTACAAAAAATATAACCAGATGATGAAAATAACTAAGGGAAGGAATGGGAAGGACTCCTTCCCGCGTGTTTGTCTTCCACAACTGTTACACGAAACGACGTCGTCGTCTCCTCCTTCCTCCCCCGAGTCCTCACCCTCCCAGTTGAACTCTTCAAAACCATTACTCGTTCCCCTTTTTTTACTTTATCCTTACCCTGTCTTCTTTTAATGCCGGCATCGGCACCGGCACCCTCCTTCACCCACCCCACTTTCCTCACCAATTCTTTACTTCCCTTCCAAGTCCCATTTCCCATCATTCCCCACCCCCTACAACCCCTCCCCAATCACCCCGGCGGCATCTCCCCATGCCCGCCATCATGCCCCCCTTCTTCCTCTTCTTCCTCCTCTTCCTCGCCGGCGTCGATTCGCAGCCAGCGTTGCCCAAAGGTGCGATCTTTATCGGTTTTCCGGGTGGAATTTCGCGGGGGGTTTTGAACTTGGTCGTAATCTTTTTTTCTTTTTTTTTTTTTGCTATTTTTCCGGGTGTGTCGCAGTGTCGGGCTTTTTCATCGATTGTGGCGGGGCGGAGCCGACGGTGATTGCGGACCGGCGGTACGTGCCGGACGCCAGCTTCATCTCCGTCGGGACGCCCAAGGTGCTGCCGATTCCGCTGTTCGACCCTATTCTCGCCACCGCGCGCTCTTTCCCCCTTGACCGGCATCGGAAATTTTGCTTCAATGTCCCCGTCTACCGCTCCGGCAAGTACCTCGTCCGCACCACATTTTTCTACGGCGGGCTCAACGGCCCCTCGTCGCCGCCGGTTTTCGATCAGATGGTCGACGGCACTTTGTGGAGCGTGGTCAACACGACGGCGGACTACTTTAGAGGGGAGGCGACTTATTATGAGGGGGTCTTCCCCGCCAAGGGAAGGACGATGAGCATTTGCCTCGGCAAAAATTCGTTGACGGATTCCGATTTGTTTATCAATGTTTTGGAGCTGGTGCTTTTGGAAAATTCGCTCTATAACACCACGGATTTTGACAAGCATGCATTGGCCATGGTTGCCAGGCATGCCTTTGGGTACAACAACAGGTTTCCTCTGAGGTATATGTTAAAATTTTAATTTTCTTTATTATCTTAAAAGGAGATTTGATCTGCCCGCCCCTACCCCCCCACCTTCTCATTTGCTTTGTACTGAATTAATTATCTTCTTTTTAGACAAACTGAGGATTTAGGTTCTTATTATGCCGTCTGCTATCTTGAATCGAACTGCTTGATTTTTATGAGTTTTTGCCTGTGTTAAGCATCTTCCCTATGCGAACAAACTCATAACCCGATAATCCTTCATAATTTTGGCTTTCAAAAAGGCATATGATGGTTTTTCCACGAATACTCTGTCCAGTTCAATGCTTAAAGAAGGCCTGCTCGAAATTATTTATGTTTTGCTTTAGAGCTTTCTATTAGTTCTCAGAAGCTTGAAATATGATTGACTGCCCTGTGTTAAATGGACAATTTTCATATTTCAGCATTTGACTTGCTTATATTAATTGTATTAATAGTGTACTATTGACGTTCACCTTTTTGAATATGCCTATTAGTACGCTGCTTTTTTTTCGGTTTTAGCAAGATGATTGATTGATGTAGGGAATCACTTTTTTTTTTCAAAGGACACTCTTATGAGGCCAACCCCACACACCCACAAACCCCTATAATACTACAACCTCTTTGCCGATGTTTGGCGTCTATTTTCCCCACCATTACAATTTACAAATGCTGACAGTCGAAGTTTTTATATACTAGGTTTCCAGAAGACCCCTTTGACCGGTTGTGGCAGCCATTTCCTGGTAGCAATCTTGTTTCCACTGTTTCGTCCAAGAGCAATATTTCTGTCTCTGGTTTTTGGAATATCCCGCCGGCAAAGGTTTTTGATACTGCTCTATCTTCCAACCAATCAGAATCAATTGAGCTGCAATGGCCCAATGTTCCTCTTTCTAACTCCTCATACTACATTGCTCTCTATTTTGTTGAACATCATGATTTTCCATCGGATGAGTCGAGACTACTTGACATCACCATTAATGGTTTTCAATACTACCGGAACTTGACTGTAACAAAGTCTGGTGCGGCTGTTTTTGCTACTGAGTGGCCTCTAGCTGGTCTCACGAAGCTTGTCCTAGCTCCTGCTTTTGGGTCCAGTGGTTCTCCATTGATTAATGCTGGAGAAGTGTTCAACATTTTGAAACTTGGAGGAAGAACAAAGACAAGAGATGGTAAGGTCTACTGATCTCATGGGTCTTTCTTATGCTTCTCTTTTCCTTATCATCTTAATTTAATGTAATATACACTTTGTATCCGCAGTTATTGCCTTGGATGGTTTGAAGAAGAATCTGCAGAATGTGCCGCTTGATTGGAACGGGGACCCATGCTTCCCTGAAGAATTCACATGGACTGGTGTTACCTGCAGTGTTGGACTTGATGGCCGCATTGTAGCCTTGTAAGTTGGCTTGATGCCACATGTGTTGCCTTCTGCACATTATGCTGATTTTATTTTCTCCTTTTAATTAGCATTTTGCTTTTGTGGCTTTCCAGGAATCTGACTGGCATGGGCCTTTCTGGATTTCTATCTCAGAGTATTGCCAGATTGACTGCAGTCACTGACATGTAAGTTGTTAACTTTGTATCATTCACCGCCTGAAAATGTGTTTGAAACTAACCAAAGATTTTGCTGCAGCTTTCTAGGAGGCAATAATCTAACTGGACATATACCAGATCTTAGCTCCTTGAAGATGCTGCAAAGAGTGTAGAATTTTAACTTTTATTTGTTACCTTTTCTTTTTTGGTTATTTAGGTGCTGTTTCTTTCCTCATTTCTAGTTAGACTTTTGTTTCTATTCTAGGCACTTGCAAGACAATCAACTTAGTGGTCAAATTCCACCATCACTGGGGGATATTGAAGGTTTACGTGAGCTGTAAGTATGCTTTAAATCTGAAAAAACCCAAATGTTATGGAACTACGTCGTGTCTATTGAAGTGAAATATAACACATTAAATTTTGAAGTCAGGAATTTATTCAGTATCAGTATGTGGATCTTCAGGATGACAACATTTTGAGCATGCAAATCTAGTTTAACATTTGCTGGATATAATCATGAAATTTGTTTTTGATGCTTAAGATCCCAAAAAAACGGTTCAAATAAAGGTGATTTTCGAGTGAATAATTCATGGACTTCCCAGCATTAGGCAAGATATATTTGGTCACAAATTTGTTTCGAATGCCTTCTGCTGGTACTGGTTGTTTCGTGATAAGCATTTTTAGATGTTCTCAGAAATATGAGCATATCCACTTAGCATGCTTTTTTAAAACTTTAGAAATGTGTTCATTTGGTCGTCAATGCTTTAGAAATGGATCTTCTTCATGTACTGCTTTAGAAATTTGACATTATGGCAACGATTGTGTTATAATTTGAAAATCAGTACTGGGTATTTTAGTTTCTTAATAGTTGTTTTATGGTGGCTGGTCCAAAGAATTACAGGATGACGCCAGAAATTTTAACTTGTATGGTGGCTCATCATGTTGGTTATTGTGGAATTGCAGCTTTTTGGAAAACAACAATTTAACTGGCCCAATTCCCAGCACGTTGACATCAAAGCCTGGGTTAACCCTCCGGTTAGTGAACTTCAATTCTGCTACTGTTATTGTGTTTCCATTTCGCATTGTAAAATAAAAGAACAATTACTCCTGCCTGCCTTGCTCACAGTTTTCTTTTTTACTCCAGAACATTTCCCGGGAACCATTTTTCATAGGCAGTAGAATCTCTATCGGATTCCATTTGGCTGCCACTGGTGGAGAATATTTAGTAAATCAGATGGGGCAAAATTCGTACATTTGGTTGTTTCAACAAAGCTCCGTACAATTTTTCCTTGTGGTCTATTCTGCTACAAAGAAATGCTCTTTTTATTTTAGATTCGGAAATTTGGTCCTGCTTTTGTAAAAAGTTTTGAGCTTGTTTTGTGTACTCGTCGGGTTGTTTGTACATACAGTTTCGACTACAGTTGTATTTAATTGTTTATTACATGCTTGAACATTCCAAATCTCTAATGTGATTTGGAAGCAACCATCATACTGAACTGTGAAATGTGATGTGTGCGTTTACAAAACGTGTTGTTTGTATATCACTTTTTTAGATTTTATTCAGCATAATCGTAATTTTGTGGCTGCTACTTCACCCTGGTGTTCTCGATGGTAGATAGTACCCGAAGGATATTCAATGTAGGAACATTCGCCCCTGGCCTCCAATAAGTGTGTTCTGCATGTTACAGTCGTATCAGATTTTATTTTATGTCAATATGTTTTGCCTCCAATACGTTAAGAATACATAGGTCGATTTAGATGATATGTACATGCATTTGGTGGATGATTTTGAGAAGACGCGGGATGCCCATGTGAAAGTTAACCTTTCGCAAAGAGCATGCTGACAAAACTATGGAGCCAGCTTCTCAAGTGTGCTAGGAACGGTGGAGGCTGATTACTGGTTTTGTAGGTGATGCATTTTAAAGATTATTATTGTTTGTTTATCTTATTACTGTTATTGTCAATCAGCTACGAATTTGTTCTGATGTTTTGAGATTTTGATGATCAGATACGTTTCGGCTACATCTGATATTGCGGGCATGTCATGTGCAATAGAACATTGATGATTACCAACCGAAGTATCTGATCTCCAATGTGCAAGTGCGTCAGATCAGTTTGCTTTGAGCAATGAATATTTTTTTTCTACTGTAATGAAGAAAAGGTGAAAAATTATTGGCCTGGTGTTTGGTTGGTGTCTGAGAAGTTTTTTTTTTTTTGGAAGGGAAGATGTTTAGTGGGGAAGAAGAAGAAGATATGATCATGTTGCTTAAATAATCCATATGACACATGTGTTAATGTTTTTGGAATCAAACAAAATCCTCGTTTTTTTTTCTCCTAATTCTCTTAAGTAAAACAAAAAGGTCTTCCACCTAGTTTACCGATAATCATGCCGACTCATGACGGACACGACGATGTTGGTTGTCGGTAGGGAGGGTTCCAGATTTACATCCGGTAATTCTAAACGACATACTTGGTAATTGCATGATCGGTCTTACGTTACTACAAATCAGAGCTTATGGAAATTAAAGTTTTACCTTCAACTTCATTTTTGCTTGTATGGTCGATCTTACGTTCCAAGAAGTTTTTACCTTCGCAAAAGACGGAGATTACAGCTTTCTAATCCGCTGCACCAGAACAAAGCTCCGAGTTTGTATCCACGAAACGAAGCACCCTTCGGAGCATGTGAGGACGGCGGCGAGTGAGTTTTTCTGAGCTTACCTGCACAAAACAATGGTGGGGATCGGCAAGACGGTGCTCGATTCCGGCTGGCTTGCCGCTAGGTCCACAGACGTGAGCCTCACCGGCGTCCAGCTCTCCACCACCCACCCACCCGCCGGAGATTCTTCCCCATGGATGGAGGCCGTCATTCCCGGCACGTAAGTGTTCGTTTCTTCAATTTTGCTCGGGTTTCTTGTAAGCTTGATTGCTTTTCTGGTGAAGGTTGTGACTTTATCGGAAATTGGTCTATTCTTAGTGTGTTAGGGACGCTTGTGAAGAACAAGTTGGTGCCGGATCCGTTCTACGGGTTGAACAATGACGAGATCATCGATATTACTGATTCTGGGAGGGAGTACTACACCTTTTGGTTTTTCACCCGATTTCGCTGCAAATTGGTTGGTCAAATTTGGAGTCCGACTGTGTTTAGCTTGTTGATGATTAAGATTTTCTTATCCTCTTTACCAATAGTCGTTGACACATTTATGATCACCGGTAGACAATGCTCTCCTGCTGCCTGATTATGTCATATTTGTCAATCAGAGCCTTCCATTTCATGTCTGCTAAATCTTTTTTTTTTTTTTCAAGTAATTTTGTGCTGTCTATGTACTGCACTGAGTTCAGGTTTTTGCTTGCTAAATGAGTTGATCTGGATGCAACTGCTTGTTTAAACTGTTGTCTGGAAATGAGGTAGTAGAGTCCATTCTGTCGTGCTACCTAAAGAATATAAAATTTGAATACCTATCTATCTTGACTTTATCACCTGGAAATTTAACTTTGTTGTCTATAAATAATGCGTTGTAACTACATAGGGTGGTTTTTAATGAACAGCTGTTAATATTTTCTCTCCTCGCTGTAGGAAGAAAATCAGCATGTTGATCTTAATTTTCGTGCAATTAATTACTCTGGGGAGGTATACCTTAATGGGCATAAGAAAGTGCTGCCAAAAGGGATGTTTCTTAGACATTCTTTGGATATTACGGATATCTTGCACCCAGAGGGAGAAAATTTACTTGCTGTTCTTATTTATCCTCCTGATCATCCTGGACGAATTCCTGACGAAGGGGGCCAAGGAGGTGATCATGAGGTGAGTACTATTGTCTCAGTACTTGAGGTCTATCTTTGTTGGTGTTGCAGTTTAAAATGCAAGTGTTAATTTTTGGGAACCTGTCAGAAGTGCCTGCTGATATGTTCATAAATCATGAGTAAAAAAGCAAACGATAGCAGCCACATAACTAAAGATGAAATGAACTGAAACAGAAAAAATGTGTGCGCAGCTTTTACTAGCATGTTGGTATTTTCAGATTAAAGAAAGAACATGGGAGGAAGGAACTATTTTTCGAGTACTTCGTTGAATTTGGTAATTTTCGATGACCTAATGCGTACGAGGAGCATACATTTTGACTAAGAAAGCTTATGTTGCTGGAAAACAAATTGTTTCTGTTGTGAGCTAATTATTTTATTCATCTTACCAATTCTTACTGTTGTTTGACATCCATAGTCTGGAATGAAAATTACTTAGAAAATTGCAATATATTGAACTTGTGATAAATCATCTCCCTTCTTATTGTGCCGCCATATGCTGTCTAACAGTATAAGTGTAGTTTCATGCACGTAATTAATATCAATAAGAAATCAGGCTCTGTTATGCCATTTTTACATGGCTGTCCACGGTGTAATATTACAAACGAGCCTTTTTTCTCTCTGAGCACACACGCCAACATCCTATGTTTTAAGGTAACACTGTGCTTTTAGATGCAAACACTATATAATATCCGCTGCATAGAACTTCAAATAGAGCAACTTGAGGTGGTTGGGCATTCTTCAGCATTGTGCTTATGCTCGGACAATAGGATATTTTTATATTATTTTTGGGATTTGACTGCTCAAAAATCCTGTCTCTGAACTTTGTTGGCTCCCTATTATCTTGCCTCTTTCTGTGTATTAGATTGGAAAAGATGTTGCAGCTCAATATGTTGAGGGTTGGGATTGGATGATTCCCATAAGGTGGGTAAATTGATGAGATACATACATTATATTTTATCAAATTTAGGTCAATTATTCTCTTGAAAGTTTAGAAGGAGAATTGCTCATAATGAACATAGTGATGAATCTGAATTGTGTGAAGCCAAAAGACCACTGATTAATGCTTCATCTTTTAATATCGACTAGTGTTTATAAGCATTCTTTGGGAGGAAACTTTTTTTGCCTTGGTAGTTTAAAAAATTATTGATGTATTAGATGTGGTACTATGCTATAATTCATTAATTTTGTTGACACGATTGATTTCTTGTTAAAGGTCAACTTTAACTTCTTTAATGCAATGGGCTGCCAGAGTTCTAAAAAAAAATCAAGTAAACTAGCAAAAGTTTTTGTTTTGCATTGCAGGGACAGGAATACCGGAATCTGGGATGAGGTATCCATCACTGTAACAGGGGTAAGCTTTTATAATAAATTCTCATAGCTGACTGAGATGGACCATTTTGTCATCTTCTATAATGCTTTATTTTCTATTCATATTTTGGTATGTTATATCAGATATTTTAAAATGCAAAGCAGAGTTGTTAAAATTGTTTATTCATCTATATGGCTTCAAAATGGCTAGCAAAAAAAATTTCAAAATGGCTAGTTGTCTTTTGTGTCAACTGGTGTCTTAGGTGTTCTGTATATTAACTCTTTTGTCATCATATTAGTGTTTTATTATTAAGCATAGCTTTACTTTTTTCGAGCGATAAATCCATATAACAAATTAAAGGCAGCTCCATTTATCAATATCTATGGTCTTGGACCATAAATAATGATTTTTCTTTGAAGTTTTGGCTACTTAATTCGTTTGCTTACTTCTATTATGTTAATACTAATCACTACTGTTGGAATCATGGTTCTTATTTGTAGTGATAATCCCTTGTTTCCTTCAGCTGACAGCCTCTACGAGCACAGTATTTTGCAAAATAAGACTTGTGGTTTTCCGTTTTGCAGCCAGTTAAGATAATTGACCCTCATCTTGTCTCATCATTCTTTGATCATATGAAAAGAGTTTATCTTCATACCACAATGGAGTTGGAAAATAAGAGTTCCTCAGTTGCTGATTGTACTTTAAATCTTCAAGTCGCAACTGAACTTGAGGGTAGCATATGCTTGGTGGAGCATCTTAATATGCAGAAAACGTCAATTCATCCTGGACAACGGGTTTCATTTACCTTTCCTCCAGTAAGCGCTGAAGCATTGCTTTAATAATGTTCTTTGAGTTACCATTTGTTTATCAATATATGGTTTATTAATAGTTCCTTACTGTAAACCATACTTGTTAGAAGGTTAGGTGTGCATAAAAAGGTTTTAAGTTATGTTTCCTATCTGCTTTTTTGCTCAAGTTGAGAAAAGCTTGTTTTTCACTGGATCAACATAAAGTTGCCTATATTTTTGTTGATTTATCTTACAGTATATATTCTTCAAATTTACTTAATGAAACCCCATCATATTAGAAACTTGCAATATATTTTCTTTTAATTGATTTTTCCATGATAGTGTATTCTACTTTTTTATTTGGCTTATGCATAAAAAATTACTCTACTTTGTCAGCTTTTCTTCTACAAGCCCAATTTATGGTGGCCTAACGGTATGGGCAAACAATCGTTGTACAATGTCGACATTAGTGTAGATGTAAAGGGTTTTGGGGAATCTGATTTAAGGGCTGAACATTTTGGATTCCGCAAAATTGAGAGTTACATTGATGAAACAACTGGTGGCAGGTATACTCTGATTTGAAAATTCTAAGAATTTTCGATACATTTAGAAATATGAATCCTCTACAGACTTTTCAAGGTAAATGGACAACCGGTTTTTATTCGTGGAGGCAACTGGATATTATCTGATGGGTTATTGCGGCTTTCGAAGAAACGTTATGAGACAGACATCAAGTTTCATGCTGATATGAATTTCAACATGATTCGTTGCTGGGGTGGTGGATTGGCGGAGAGGCCAGAATTTTATCACTACTGTGACGTCTATGGCTTATTGGTCAGTTTCTGTACACTCAAATAATAAAATTTTTAAATCTGTTACTTATGACCAATTTATTAGTAACCAATGTATTGTTAACCAATTCATTCCCTACTTTCTTCATTGATGGATGTCTAATGTCACCTTTTACTTAATCATTGTTATGATATCATATGATTAAATGTTTTGAAAACAAGAGATTATTAATTATAATTGTCAGTGGCCCTCTCCCTCATGTTATACATTGTCTTTTTTAGGTATGGCAAGAGTTCTGGATTACCGGAGATTGTGATGGACGAGGAATACCAGTATCTAATCCCAATGGGCCCCTGGACCATGAACTTTTTCTTCTATGTGCAAGGGATACAGTGAAGCTCTTAAGGAACCATCCTAGCCTTGCGCTTTGGGTTGGTGGCAATGAACAAACCCCTCCTGAAGATATTAATACAACTTTGAAAAATGAACTAAAGCTCCATCCACTCTTTGAAAACATGAGCGTAAAGCAAGAAGTACATCTTGGATCTGATGACCCAAGTCAGTTTCTTGATGGAACACGCGTTTATGTACAAGGATCCATGTGGGATGGGTTTGCTAATGGAAAAGGTGATTTCACTGACGGTCCATATGAAATTCAATATCCAGAAGATTTTTTCAAAGATGATTTTTACCGCTATGGTTTCAATCCGGAGGTTGGCTCAGTAGGATTGCCTGTTGCTGCTACAATTAGGGCAACCATGCCAACTTCAGGCTGGCACATTCCATTATTTCAGAAGTTGTCGGATGGATATATAGAAGAAATTGCTAACCCTATTTGGGAATACCACAAATATATACCCTATTCAAAGCCTGGGAAGGTTCACGACCAAATAGTGTTATATGGATCTCCCAAAGATCTAGATGATTTTTGCGAGAAGGTGAAGTATCCCTACTGCTAATATTATAGACTTGTATTAAACAATGTCACTTCTCATTGAGAAATTGCTTCTTATTTGACAATTAGTTATTTTCAGGCACAACTTGTTAATTATGTTCAGTACAGAGCCCTTCTAGAAGGGTGGACTTCTCGCATGTGGACCAAATACACGGGTGTTTTAATATGGAAAAATCAAAACCCATGGACAGGACTACGAGGCCAGTTCTATGATCATCTGCATGATCAAACAGCTGGCTTTTATGGATGCCGATCTGCTGCTGAGCCGATACATGTCCAACTTAATCTAGCAACATATGACATTGAGGTGAGTAATTGATGTGTAAGTACAGAACACTTCGGTTATTGAAATTGTTAACAGGCTTATGTTTATCCTGTTCAATCAGGTCGTCAATACCACATCAGACCAGCTATCTGATGTAGCGGTTGAGGCTTCAGTCTGGGATCTGGATGGAGAGTGCCCTTATTATCGGGTTACAGGCAAGTTATCTTTGCCACCGAAAAAAGTTATCCGTGTGAGCAAAATGAGGTATCATGAGTCCAAGGCTGCAAAACCAGTGTACTTCGTTCTCTTGAAGCTATATAGAACTTCCAACTACCAGGTTATTTCGAGAAATTTTTATTGGTTGCATTTGCCGGGAGGTGATTATAAGCTTCTAGAGTCACACGGTGGTCAAAAAGTTCCTCTAAAAATTATATCTCAGGTAGCTATCTTAGGGTCCTCTTATGAAATTCAAATGCATGTGACAAATATGTCAAAGAAACCACAAATAAATGGTCTTAATTTGAAGAATCCTGTAAAGGAGACTTGCAATGGTGGTTCTTCTGATTGGAATCCAGAGGAAACAGTTCCGTGTAGAAAGGCGGAGATGAACCTACTGCAGAGAATCTGTCATGGCTTTTCAGGTGGAGGAAATGATAATTTCAATGTGGTACAAACTGGTGGGGTGGATGCAGGAGTTGCATTTTTTCTGCATTTCTCAGTTCATGCTGCAAAGAACAATGAGTTAGGAGAGGACACAAGAATTCTCCCAGTCCATTACACAGATAACTATTTCTCTCTTGTCCCAGGGGAGGCCATGACTGTCAACATGTCATTTGAGACTCCTTCTGGAGTCACTCCAAGGGTCAGACTTCATGGTTGGAATTACCATTCGATTCACACTGTATTTTAAATTTATATGATCAGATGGTGATCGACTACATGGTTGTTGACTTGTAATCTTATGTACTTATTAATAATGCTAATCTGCACTTATTCGAGCTAAAAGATTGAGCTTGCTGGTTCTTCTACATTTAATGGTTTTTGAAATGAACCGAGTGGTGAAATCCAACATAGTACAAAAGGACCACAATGTAGGTCGAATTGCGAATGCATTGACATGCTAAATGTTGAACTTGCTAATATCTAATGAAGGGGCTGTATGTGTTCTGCAATACTTCCGGTTTGATTAATATTGCTACAGGATATGGCACAGGCAGGTGTTCTCAACCTTCAGAGCTAAAAGGTTTTGTGCTCGCATCTGCTACAACTGCGAAGCGAGGAAAGGTGCCTGCTTTCTTGTGTTTGGATTGCGCTCCATCAATACAAAATTTGCACAACTTTATGATCAAAGTAGAGGAATCTCTATATTGGGTGTTTAGGATCGCTTGAGACTGTATTTTGCTGGATGCTATTCCCAAGAAGTGTGGGTTGCGGTTTTCTTGTAATCAGGTTCCTCTCGCTAAAACTTCCTTTACAAAGACGGAAAGCTTAAATGAGCTTCTCGCATTATGTTTTTTTCCCGCTTTTTTTGTAAATTTTCGTTGCTAGCTTTTAGTAGGAATATTTACATTCATATTAATAATTAAAAAAAAACAAAGGGTAGAAGGTAAGATCGAGAAAATAAAATTAGCATCAATTAGGCAACGAAATTAATGAGGTTCCATTCCCCGGTCTTGAGTTTTGGTAGCTTGGATCGACTTTGGGTCAACACATTCCCGAGCATCTTATTCTGTCTCTTCTCTGGCATATCATGTTTTTTTTTTGGGCCTCGTAGTCTTCATAGCCCGTTTAAACAGAGAAGGAGACAGTCATTTTGTTGACGATTTTAACTATTTAAATGGAAAATTTTCTTTTTTTTTATTGGCAATCGAAAAAAAAAACTGAACATTTTTTATTCGCCGCTAGTCAGCCTTGTCTAGTACTTAGATCTATTCATTAATCTTGTTAACTAACTTGAAAATTGGATAGAACCAAGTAAATTAAAAAAAAAAACTCCATGCAAAAGTTTGTAGGCCACCTTATTTCAATTATTAATTCTGTTTGTTCCTTGATCCCTTCTACAGTTCTACATTAGCTACGTCCATTTTCTAGTGTGCGTACCATAGAATCGGCTACACATCTTTGCTAATAAAAACATATTCTGATCGTATTGTCTTCATTCAGAACAGTTTATTAAGCTACAAAACCCCAATGTGGGAAGAATGGCACATGGGAGGATTTTGTAGGTTCTTTCCCACTCTCCAAATGAAGCCAAGTGAGCAGTCGGTGGTAGCCTGTCTTACAATCTCTGCCGGTCATAAATGGCACCGAATGGGCAGCCCATCTTCCTTTTCATCAAATGCCCCGACGGCCGTTGCCTTGTCTTGCCAGCATCAAATAATTTGACCTAAGCATCTTCTTTGGGCCCTCCCTCCTCTTCCCTCACTTACAAGCCTTAAACCATCTCTTCCTCTTCTTTATTTTTCGATGATAATAACCCTCCAAGCCTTCAAGCTTTCTGTCTTGATCTGACCAGGCGATGGTTGCGTGCCCACTAAAGGTGAAGCAAATGTGGAGCCCCTCCCCCTCCCACCCTTTCCCAAGAATAGAAAGATGTGATCTTATATCCTTAATTATTACGATTGACCAATAATATACATAGTTTTGAGTATAGGCGGTATATACGTTTCACATTTTTTACGGTAAGAATTATAGGTCTATATTATTTACTTTGGTCAAATTTGAACATTTTCAGTTTTGAGTGATCCACTTGACACCGTTTCAAAATATATCATTCTTAATATGTATCACAGTCAGTACTGTCTGGCCAAAAATATTGCATGGTTTATCTATGTACGTTTATTAGGGATTGTATATATAACCAATATGTTTGGTATCACTCGCTGCCACCTGGTTATGCCATTCCCAATATAACCAATTGTTCACACCTAAGCAAGGTAATAGTTTATGATCAAAGTGGCATTTCTAGAAAAAAAAAATCAAAATTTCTGATCTTAATAACCTTGCTAAGAGCTCGAGTTGCGGAATGAGAAGAACAGCTACCTCACTATTAATATTTTTCCAATATATACTTTTATAGGCTTTGCATAAGGAGAAACATAGCAAAAACAAAACTAGACACAAGATTCAATCTCAATCAGAAAACCAGAAACAATACGATGGATAAAAAGACAAGAGATTACAATAGCTGATACATTTCACAATCCACATTTTCTTGCAAAGATTTGATCGAAAAGCTTGTTAACTTCACCAACGCGGGATTACATGGAGCTATAAATTTATAAGAACCAACTTCATCGATGCAACGCACGATGATCTCTCCTTTATATGTTAACCTTCACATCAAAAACCTTCTTCTTCTCACTTTCCGACTACTTTGCCGGCGACAACACCGGCAATACTCGGCTGGGCCATGGAGCTCTTGCAGTGGGCGATAGCCCCCTGTATTGCACTCTGTAGCTCCTCCATGGACGAAGTCATGGAGGAGGAGACGCTGGGCAAGTCTGAGAAGGACCCAGAGCTAGCCCGTCCGACGCCGGAGCGGCTCGGCGACGACCTCATGGAAGATGGGCAGCTCACCACGCAGCTCCTGCTCTGCACCCGAGCTACACTAGGATACCTCTGTTTTAGGTTACCCGAGAAGGAAGATTGACATGACAACCTTCCTCGGCCTTCTACTCCGTGGAAGCTCTCCTCCACCGGTTTCTGCTTCAGAATTGCCGATGATTTGCTCTTGGGTGCCGGCAAGTTACCCGTTCCATGCATCTGGTTTCTGGGTGCCAGCCGGTCATAGAGAGGCTTGACCTTCTTCACAATGTTGATGTACTTCTTGATGACCTCTTTGGCCGAAGGGCCGATCTTTTTGCCAGTGGGAGGGAGAGCTGAAGTCGGGACGTTGCCGGCCTTCTCCTTGCGGTTGAAGACGGAGGAGAAGAGGGAGAGGGAGAAGTACTTGGATTTTTTGTGGTGGTGGGGTTGTGCCGGCTGCTTCTTGAGCTCGTCGTCCTCCATGGCGGAGCTGGCTCGGGAGGAGTCGCAGTCGTTCACGGAAGAGAAGTCGTTGGAGCTTCCATTGGAGTTCCGGGAGGTGTTGGAGTCGGAGGAGGAGGAGGAGCTGGAGGAGGCGAGAAGGGTCCTGACCATGTCGAGGCGGGGGGAGAGCAGCAGGGGAAGAAGCTGGCCCTTGTAGAACAGCTCGTCGGCCGGGCAGAGGTGGGACGGCTTCTTGGTCGTCGGAGAAAGAGAGACTGCGAACTCGAACTCCGACGAGGAGGAGGAAGAAGCCGACGGGGATGAAGGTGATGTTGCCGGGATGGAAGAGAAGCCGCCATTAAAGCCCACCTGCTGCTCTTGATCATCTCTCTCACAGACTTTGGACGTAGTTGTTACCATCTTCATCTTCTCCCCATGATCTGATGGATGATGATAATATTCCTTTGTAAAAAGAAGAAGAAAGGAAGAAAGAGAACCCAAGGGGAGGAGAAGATTCAAATTATGTCAATGAAACGCTTTTGGAGTGTCAATTGTCAAAGTCGACACATACTCAGATGACATCTCCGGGCTGTACTTTCTCTTCCTCCATCTATATCTTAAATCTTATTCACATTTTTAAAACTCTATCGGGCTACCTGGTTGGTCGTGTGCTGTCACAGGACAAGACACAATAATAAAATGCGAATTGAGATTCGTTATTATACGTTGCATGAAGATTGGAGACTGAGATTTCGCGTCGTTATGTGTCACATGGATTGAAAGAAGAGGAAGATGCCCCCTAACCAAACCCAATCATTTTGATCATAAGCCTTGGCCGATACAAGTTCGGTTTTTAATTCACTAACTACAATCGTGATTCGTCCCTTCAAAGTAGCCAAGCTGGATCGTACTTATCCCATCCCAACCCTTGCTATCAATCTGAATCTCATGTGTTCAGCTTGTGGAAAGAGTGCGGCCTAGGCAAATGGGGGTGGTAGTGTCGCATTGAGCGAGGGCGATGTGCATGCCTCTCCTCAATATCCACCACAGCTAAGTCAAGGCTGCACATGCTGTGGCAGCTCTCGCCCAGTGGCTTTACATCTCGAGACTCATATTTCTTTTTTCCTCATGACTCTGCTCTTAACTCTGCCCGCTTGATTGTGTGACTCATGAGTAGTGCCGAAGGGTATTGGCTCTCGGATTTAACCGTTTATGTTCTATAATATTTGGGTGCTGATCGATCCCCACCTCTATTGGAAGAGCTTGAACAAATAAAAGGAAGGGTGCAAGAGGCCAAAAAGATGTCTGGGTAATTCTTGTTACGACGAGCAGGGAACAGATGAGGGGAATTGAACTCAAATTGTTGTGTTGTTTCATGGAGTTTAGATAAAACTTGTGCAGGGCAGGGATACGAGCTCGGCTACGGAAAATTCAAGCCCCACATCTCAATGGGATTTAAACATTTAGTTTATTTATAGTTTTCTTAGTTTTATATGTTTGACAACTTATAATCAGTAGTTATCAAGTTTGTAAGTTTTCCGTTAGGTCAATTGGGATTAGATCCTAATTGTTGTCATTTGGGATTATATCCTAATTGTTTACCAATGTTTGTCTTATTGCATTTCATCATATTATTATTATAAGGGAGTCTGTTAATCGCTTGTACAGTACTGGTCTATGTAATATATTTAAGGATCTCTATTACGAAGCACCTGTCCGTTCTTTTTTTTCTTTTCCTATTTTATTTATTTACTTTTTTTTTCGGTCATTGGTTGGTTCGCTAGTTGTAGCACTGAGGTTTGAAAAATCCATTCTTCCACCAAGTCGGAGAGGTTGGTAGCTTGTTGGTCCATGCAACCAAATACACCCGACTTCGAATACGGTACACCAACGTTATCCCTTGATTATGCTCTGTTTTTGAGTCTAGTATTATGGTACACATCCATGGCTTGGCATGCCTGATTTAATAGAGGAAAGGATGGTTCTTGACATCTTGTTGCAATAGAGTCCCGGCATAACTTTCACATTCATATTGCATCCTCAAACCATATCAGATCTTTGATGTTTAGCATTTGAACATCCAAGCCACAAAAACATTGCACCACCTGTCTCATCATAGAGACATGTGAGACTATTCTAACACAAAAACATGGTTAAACCACAAAATCCTGGACAGGGGCAAAATATTCATCTCGCATTATCTCTATCAATCCATCCAGCACCTCATAAATGGTGTTGTTTTGCGGGTGAACCTTATCCCACACAACAAAAAAGTGGACACCCTTCTCCATCTCAATCCAACTTAAACCTGTCTCCTTCTTGATCCCCATCTCCTTCATCTCTCTAATCAAAGAAGCCCTCCTTTCCCACCTCTCTTTACATGAGTACATATCGGCCATCAGCACATACGCAGCAGAGCAACCGGGCTCTAACCGTAGCAAGCAGCTGGCAGCATATCTCCCAATCTCTAAATTACAATGAATCCTACAGGCTCCTAGCAAAGCCTGCCATAGAAGAGCACTTGGCTCTCCCGGCAATCCTTCTATATAGGATTTTGCCTGTCCAAGATGACCAGCTCGCCCTAGTAAATCTACCACACAAGCGTGGTGTTCCATCCTGGGATTAATCTTGTGATCCCTTGTCATAGACTCCAATAGTTGCATGCCTTTACCGATGGATCCTACATGACTGCATGCATGTAGCAATGAAAGAAATGTGATATCTGTAGGCTTGAAACCTTCGGACAGCATTGTCTCATAGGCTTGAAATGCCTCTAAGCCAAAACCATGGCGAGCGAACCCTGCAACGACAGAATTCCAGGAGACTACGTTCTTGTCGGGCATCTTGTTGAAAATTTTAATCGATTCACCAAATTCACCACACCTAGAGTACATGTTGATGAGCCCATTGCCAACAAACGGATTTAAGCCAAACCGTTTTTTAATCACCAATGAGTGGATTTGCTTGCCTAGAGCCAAAGATGTGATAACTCCAAAGACTCCAAGAACGGTTGAGACCATGCTGGCATCAATCCGAACTCCTACCCTCATTATTTTCATGAACAAGCCAAGAGCTTCGTCTTCCATCCCATTTTGGGCGAGCCCTGCGATAAGAACCGTCAAGGTCACCTCATCATATTCCTCTGCCGACTCAAATATTCTGTAGGCATCATCCATGCTTCCACACTTGGAGTACATGTCCATTAGCGCACTCTCCACGCAAACATCCGAATGAACTCCAACCTTTAAGACAATGCCATGGATTTGCCGGCCTTCTTCTAACGCCCGCAAGCCAGAGCAAGCCTGCAGCGAGCTCGAATACGTTAAAGGATTGGCGTCCACCCACCGACGCAAATCAGCAAACACCAAGAGACCATCCTCGAATTCCGAATTCTGCGCAAGCCCAGATACAACCGCAGTCCAAGTAACCACGTTAGTCACCGGCATATCATCGAACACCCTTCGTGCCGACGGAGAGGACCCACATTTGAAGTAACCAGTGATGAGGGCATTCCCCACGGGCACTTCCACTCCAAAACCACACGAGACAACAACAGAGTGCAACATGTTGACAGCATAAAGAAGAGTGGGATCGGTAAAGAACGACAAGACGGTGGTGATCGTCGCCTTGTCCAATCCAGCACCATGCACCTCCTCCGCCCGCATTCGGTTGAGAAGTCGGAACCCAGAGTGGAAGTCTTGCGCAGTCA
>JAVDBV010087335.1:0-19783 GCA_032619315.1 Piper longum | reverse complement strand
CAGCAAATCTTGGATTTGTAACAGCAGTTCTTTCCAAAATTGAATATGAAGAAGTTGTTGCCTTCGATATGGATGCTTCTGCCATTTCTGCTACAATGTCTATTTAATAGCTCTCAATGCGGAAAGCTAACTGGCTCAAGGAAAATTTTTTCTGAAATGAAAGATCAACATAAGCCGCAACCACAGAGCATATTAAAATTAACCAAGAGCCCGAGGAAAATTTTTTCTGATGTGGAAGATCAATATAAACCGCAACCACAGAGAATACTAGAATTAACCAATGGCTCTGATATTAGTTGTTGTGAAAAACGGGTAATTTTCACTAAAAATAACTAGTTCACTGTGAGAACTATTACCTAGATGACAAGCGTGAAAACTATTGTATTAAAAAATCACCCCAAGATAAAATTCTCAGAAAAGTTGGTGGGACAAGATAGTCCGCTTAAAAACCAACTCCTAGACAGAATTTTATCAAGGCAAGTAATATAAATAACACAATAATTAATACCAACTATACCCGACAATAGCTATTAAATAGACAAGAAAAGAATAAAAACAAACACCATAATTTAACGAGGTTCGGCAATTGCCTACATCCTCAAACACTACGAAAATAATATTTCACTAAAGAGAAATATTACAAAGAGAAAAAAAACAAATTACTAATGGTAGAAATGGAAGTTGGTAATTTTGATATTACTATTGGGATGAAAAACTAAAGAGGGGGAGGGTCCTTTTTATAGGGAGAGAGCCCCCCCCCCACATCCCACACCATTTAGATGTGGGATTTTTCAATCTCATACAACACTCTTCTCCATCAAGTAAAGGAAGCGAGACATCAATTGAACATCATCAACGACTATGGCCTACTTAAATTACTATACTTTCTTGTTACAAATTTATATGACTTACAACTTACAACAAATACTTCTAAATCAATAAGAAAAAGATTAGTTAACATGTTATTTACCATACAGGTTGCCTATCATACTCTATGGATCCAAAAGGGCACACTTCATTTCTTTTCACTTCATCAAATGAGAATTCACAAACTATCCCTAGGTGCAGCACCCTCAATTGCGCGCAAAAGAAGGCAAAAAAATAAGGCTCAATCTGTTCTTTTGTTGGCTTCACATTAATAGTCACTAGAGTGTGGTGTAGGCCTGACAAATGAGAAGTCGTCGTCGACATTTTCTTCACTTGAAACAGACTGAGTAACACCTCCGCCATCCATGTTAACAATCAGCACAGCAGTGGTTTGGAATCTCATAAGGTGTGAACTGGGGAAGCATTGGGACTCTCACATAGGGCTTTGATCAGGTGTACCTCTAGGGGAGTGGTTGGCCTGTTTCTTCTTCACGGTCATATGCCATTTCTTCAGAGCCTTGGATGTCTGCTCATCAAAAATTGATTTATTCATCTGTGAACCCATCAATCTCCATTGAATAATGGACATCAATCTCCAATTCAAAGTAAGCAGCAATTTCAAAGGTTTACATACAGCTTCAAGGATGTCATTGCTTCAGAAAAGATATACTTACAAACAACATACAATGAATATCTAACAACTAATATATATATATATATATACTGGAATAGTAGTTATATTTGCCACGTGAGTGATCACTGTAGATGATGGCAACAAAGGAGACGCGTTTAAAAGATTAATTACATGTAAAAAATGAAAAAAATTACATGAGAAACTAGTGCATAAAGCGGTAGTGTAATGTAACTGCAGAGGAACAGAACCCCCACCCTGCAACATCCCAATAAGAAAAAAAAATGATATTGATAGAAAGCTACTTAAAAAGTGAATTTATTCATGTGATTTGCATTTGCTGCCAATGATAGTGCAACTGGTCACAAATACAAGCCATTATAATGGTTTGAAACATACCTGGGAACAAGTCTTCCAACTGTGAACCCAATATTCAAGCGGAAGCAAGAATTCAATCCGAACTCATACTGAGAAGTTGCAGACAAATAAATCTCAGCATCTAAAGGCAATCCGGTCGACATTAAATAATGTAAGTGGTCAAACATAATAATCTTACCCATATACACAAGAAGTGTATTATTTCGAAGGCATTCTGCAAAATGGAGTTGAGGTTAAACATTAAACGAAGAAATTTGCAAGTAAAATAGATTTGCATTTGTTGGTTATACAAACTCAAGAAAGAAACAACTTCTGATACCTGAAATAATGAGAAGTGCATGAGAAATAGAACCAGTTTGAGACTACCAAACCAAAAGTGCTTGTCACCAAGCGGCACGACTGGAATTCCTTGAACCACAGCATGCCTTTCCTCTATTTCAATAGCAATTTTAGCAATATTATGTATGAGGAGATAACTCAGGTTACTGTAGAATACGAATGATGCACCACCCTAGCCACTGTAATTGTAAGACTGAACTATACTTACAACTACAGGAATATTGGATAGCCAAAACATTGTTTGTCAACCTGAAAATACAAGAAGAAAATGGATTCTGACAAGTGTAACACTACATTTCCATTCGTAGCTACATTTCTAGAGGAAAACCTACCACGAACATTGAGCAAAAGAAATTTGATCGCTGAAGCCCATAATGGAGGACTACATGGAAAAGTTATCAAGGAGTGAGATCCAAGCATCAATCGAATTTTGTAGCTGCACTTGTCCAATAGCCAAATTGGTAAAATATGGAAGTATAGAATGTACCTTAGAATTCCCTTCCACCAGGAGTTCTCCCATCGACCGAGTCTACTCTGATACCAATTTGTTGCATTCCTTAGGTTTAGGAAGCAATCCGGAGCTTATGCCAGCAGCATCTCAATGAGAATTCTTCATTTCAGCAACTAACTAAGAACAGGTGAATAGAGAAGGAAGGAGAGAATGGAATTTCAAGTTTAGCAGAAGAATTGGAGGAAGAAATAAGACAGAACAAAGGTGAGGAAGCAAGAATTCGAGAAGCAGAAGGGAAATGAGGAAGATGCTGGAGGAGAAGGTGTAGTTCAATTTATTCCATACTTTTTGTACTATCATCCCTATTTGTAACTATTACAAAATTCAATTGATTCGCATTTCTGATTTCGAATTCAAAGATTACGCATTGATTCAATTTTAAATTTTCTCCACAACAACTTTTCCCGCCAATACGTAACTAACATAACTAACATTTGAATCTCACTGTTTCATCCCTTAATTTCGATGCTTAATTCCGATGTCTGTATCAGCGTCTGGTCAAGATGCCTCTCGCTCCCACTCTGGCTCCCTCCAGCCATGGCCGCCTCCCGACCAGCGAGCAAGAAACAAACAAATTACCCAACGAGTCCAAACTCCAATCCAACGCCCTCCCCTCACTTCCTTCTGATAACAAACGCAACACCCATGAGATAAACAATCCACAAAAGCAAAGTATGAAAGGAGACGCCCACCAAAACTTGGAAAGCAACTCCAATTGAGGCCGTATCTGGAGAGTGGGGACCCGACCAGAGGTAGGAGTTGAAGGTCGGCTGTTTGGGCAGTGCAGCCGTGTCTAGATCTACCATGGCCAAAATTTAAGGAGAAAATCCAGTTCGTAGCTTCTAAATGAACCGATAAAAATTTGCAGTAATAACTGCATGAAATGATATTCTTGCTTTACTTTGGAAAAAATAGAAAAAAAAGAAAAAAAGGAAGAAATGATATAGTGCTATAGATCTGTCTTTGGAAAAAAAAAACGCAACTATTGAAAAATTAAAAAAGTTTACTTTATTTATGGTGTTTGAATTTTTTTAACCAAGCTTTATTCATTTATTTATGATATTATATTACTTACCTTTTTTGCTAAAATATGGAGCTTTTACACCGTTCACAAAATGTTTAAAGAAGTTTAATCATGTGTTGCTGAACATTTAAACTAGGAAACTTTTGTAAGTTTTATATTTTATTTCGTTGCAACGCTGCCTTTACTCAATCTTCATTTTGCTGTAAATTTCTACGAAAAAAAATAAAAACAAAACCTATCCTCAA
Organism: Piper longum; assembly: GCA_032619315.1. Classification (NCBI taxonomy): domain Eukaryota; kingdom Viridiplantae; phylum Streptophyta; class Magnoliopsida; order Piperales; family Piperaceae; genus Piper; species Piper longum. Next base: position 15,788 of record JAVDBV010087335.1, on the reverse strand, counting down.
AAAGATTTTTGAAAGCTTCGTAGTGCTGTTAGACCCCCCTCGTATGTGCGTGTATATATAGCTCTGGTGATTCACAACATGATTTCTATTTTGAAGCTGTCATACAAGCCGAGACAAGGGATTGGTTGGTTATATTTTATTAAAAAAACAAGCCTTGTGTTTTATTTTACTTAATATCCGGATATTGCCAATTTCATTTGCTCACATATTTGTTTTTTTTTGGGGTAAAAAAACAACATTTAATATAAAATAATAAATTAAATGAGCTAGGTCAATGTTATTTTGGATAATAATATTAAATCATCACGAGTGAAAATATCTTATTTATTACAATATATATGTCACGGCCAAATTGTGCGACGAAATTATCATGGATTTTGTGACGGATCACCTTCAACATTGCCACGAAGCTAGTAACAAAATTAAGCTTTAATACAGACCACTCGAGATAAAAGTCTGCACAAAAATATTTTCTTAAATTATGTTAGGGGCTTTTGTCATGACGTGGTTTAATTTTGCCACGCATAGCTAAAATCTATGTGAAAATAAAAAAAAAATTCAAAAAATGAAAATAATCCCATACTAACATTTTGATGATACGGTAAAATTTTGCCGCGCATGTTTGATGGCTCAAATAATGGGCAATGATAAAATGTCGTTGCATTGCTTAATCATTGCCACAAGCTAGCTCCGTAGGAAAGAAGTCATTGAATTGGATTAATTTATAAAAAATTAGATAAAAATCGGTTTACTTGATTCTGTCAAAATTAGTAGGTTATTAATTATAAAACATGTTATTTTAATGTAATTTTGATATTATAATATGTATTATATTTTATGATATTTTATAATTTTTTTGATTTTTTAAATTATTTAAAATTAATTATTATTTTTTACTCAAGTTGGAGTCGAGTCAAGTCGAATTAATTAACAAATTAACGGACCAATTTCTTTGAAGACCGATTTATCTATTTTTTTTGGATCAGAATCTTTCCAATCCAATTTAAATCAGACTAACTATGGCTAGCTCCTTTCATACAAGGTTTCTAATTATCAAGTTGGGCCGCCATGTAACAAAAACATTGGAAGGGGACACAGTTGCAATTTTCTCATGATGTGAATCCTCGGCATTAATACTTTGGCAAAAGCCATATATTCATACATAGAAGTGGGAGCCACTTTTCAAGTAATTTTAATGAACTTCCCATATCAAATACCAAGCAGAGCATGCATGCTATAGACCACGTCATTTCCTGCTAAAGTTTATCATCGGCACCTTTAATAAACCGTGTGCACATTTAAAAGAGGTCCACCGGTTAAAAGATGTCAATATTATTACAAAATATTTTTAAAATAGATATTTTTTTAGCTAAAGATCAATATTATTATCACGAATAACTATATGTAAATTTCATTAATTTCTATTATTGTGAAATAAAAAAATTATAAATAAAAAACGTCATTCTAAAAAAATTGTAACATTAAAATAATTTGCTAGCATATCGTGTTTGACAGGGCTCAAAACCAGGCATGGCTTGCTCAATGGCCAATTAGGTATATATTAGGTTCAACTCGTTTCAAACTCTACCAACCAATAATAAGTTTTGAATTTTTTGTGAATTACATATACATACACCCCCATATAACAAAGAAAAGACTGGCAGCTTGTTCTCCTTTCAGAAAGGAGGAACAGAGGTTTTTTTAATTATATTTTTAAGCTGAAAAATTTGTTCAGTTATACCCTTCTATAATCATCGAAATTCTTTCATGTAAAAGAGACCACCCAAATAAGGCTCATCTTTTAACAACTAAGAAATGGAAAACGAACTCGAGAAATAAATTTATAATTATGATTCAAGTCCTTTATTAGTTATCTAAACTTGAAAATAGTTATGTTGATGATGGAGGGCATTTTAATTTAACTATTAAATGAGGGGTTAGAATAATTGATTATCATGGTACGATTAAAAAAAGAAGATAAATTAAAAACACAAAAGCAACAAAAACTACAAGCACTTGTCCATCTTAATTTGTTACTTCGTCATTTTATAGCTATTAGTGTTGGGATTAACCAGAATAAACCATATATAAATCCACTATTTCAAATATATAAAGATAAGAAGTTTCAAACAAATAGAGAAATTAGACAAACCAATTTTACATAAAAAATTCCAAATTTAAGGAAAAAATCACGGGGCAAACGGCCAGATAAAATCAATATATCACAAGTTTGATACAGAACAAATTTATAAGAGAACAAACTCTTCAATACTAATTTACTATACTTTCTACAAAATTGGTACGAAATGAGAAAGAAAATGAAGAATAACGGATTACAAATATAAGAACTTAATGAAGTTATTACTCACGATTGTAAGCAAATTTCAACAAAACATTTACCTTTATTTAATCCACACAATTTATTTTCCCTTTACAACAATAATTTTTGTCCAAAACCAGAAAACCTAAAAACCAAAGAAGAAAAGTGTCCTACGTTACTTTTATTTCTTTCAACGAATAAAATCCGTAAATCTGAATTTTTGTCTAAAATAAGATTGTAATTTCATTTATTTTCATAAAAGGGATAACCAAACAATTAGTAGCTAGCAACCTGTATACGCCTACCAGTAATATCAGGTTTCTTCCCCGGGAAGGGTGTTCTGTTTGAGGGTTTTGTTCTATATTCTATAATATAGTATATCTACTGTAGTCAATCAAATAAACTACTTCTGATCAGATAACTCATGATTGATCATACATGTTATACACTCGATCACTCTGGTCGCAACTTGTTGGGCATCGCTATAATAATATCTGAAGTCTGAACCCAATATATATACATAAATGACACCGATTCCTCAACATGATCCATATGGACTCTCTATCATATATACACGGGCTTTTTTATTTTTTATTTTGAAGGAATGCCCTAATTATTTTTTAATTTATACCAGCTCATCAAATAGACTTCTCGAAAGACTCCATAGAGATCTTGAAAGACTCTTCCTGATCTGTTGTGTGTCTGCTAAATTCTTCCTGTGCACGACGACCACTCTTCCACTCGACGCATTTGATAAGGTATCAGCCCGCGGCGCCTCCTTCTTCAATTGGCCCGCCCTTTCTGCACCTTCACGTGACGCCGAACCATTCTTCCCTCTTGGCTTGCCTTCGCCTGAAAGAAAACAAATGCAATATGGTACGAACATAGCTTGTGATTGATCACCTATCTCTCCGTTTTTATATATATACGCGTACGTCTAAATTTTATATGTATTGCATTTCTCTCCGAAATCATGTGTATGTTTATGTTACTAATTAGCTCGGAATGAGCAGCTCTTATAAACCAATGGAGATTGATAATAATATATACAATACAAATTTAACAATCGATTAAGACGATCACTCTACGAGTTAGAAGAGTGTAATGCTACTGCTTTGTTTCCAGGCGAAGCCGAAAGCACTGATCTCTCTCAAACTATACCATATTTTCATAAGTCATGAAGAGGAAGAGATTTTAATGGTTAATGACGCAGTCTTAAATATGTCAGTTAGAAGTACACGATCAGTTAAAATATATAACATATACTGATCTACAGAGCACATCAAGGTGTACATATAACATATACTTCCAATGCTCAAAGCAAACGGGCGAGGGGGGGGAGAACATTTTACAAGTCGGCCAATTTAACAATACAAAATCTTGAAGTTCTCTTGGGTAAGCTCACATAATTAGTGCAGGGGCAGGCTTTAGAAATGGCTTTAAGCTTAGGCGCCAGATTGCCCTATAATCCGACCGAAATCCGAGAAGACCCACCGGTGGTCTCTGTTGGCTAGTCATTAAAGGCGAGACTGATCAACCACACAAACGTCGTAATTATCGTCTTCCATCGGTAGTGCATATACGTGTGTGTGAACATGGTCGGTCTTGATCGATGGGTCGTCCTATATGGGGTGAAAATGGAGAGGCTATGTAATGACCTTCTCCGCAACATCTTCTCCCGGCTGCTCGGCAAAGAAGTTGGCCGTCTCCGTTGCACAACCAAGGCCTGGGCATCCATTGTCACCGACGCCACCTTCCTGACCATGCAGGCCCAGCGGTCCGTCCACCAACCTTTAGGGATATTCCATGTTACCCCGTTCGGGCTAGGGGGTCTTGTAGTGTACTTCCCTATAACTGACCATGAACAAGGTGACCATGGAAACCACATTTTCAACGAGTTCATGTCCAGGAACCAAATCTCCATCTTGTCCTCTTGCAATGGGCTGCTCCTTTGTAGCAGCTATGTGGCCTCCAAGTTCCCCTCGGCTCGCTGTTGGGTCTACAACCCCACCACCAACCACACCCGCTTCCTACCCGCCCCAAGCTCTCTCCCATCTCCCTCGGCCCCGTCAACCTTGAAACTGCCATCAGAACAGGCCAGTACATGGTGGTCACCGCTACCACAACATGCACGGCTTCTGCACCTACACGGCCTGGGGGAGGAGCCGGTGGGGGAAGTCGGAGGCGACGCTCGAGTGCGTGGAGAGCGAGGTGTCGGCCACGGCGGGGCCGGTGTACCTGGACGGGGCGGTGCAGTGGCTGCGGTCGAGTGGGGACATTGTGGTGTTCGCGGTGGGTGCGGCACAGGAGCAGGAGCTGACAGAGGAGAAGGGCTGCGGGCACGCCAGGAATGTGGGGTTCAGGGCGGTGGACGACCGGCTCAGTCTGGCCAAGGTGGAGGAGGATGAGATAGTAGTGTGGGAGTATGTGAACCATATCACTATTGGGAGCACGTAGGAGGTGAAGCAAAGAGTGGCAACGGCGGCGGTTTGCCGGAGAACGATGTTCCCTATCTTCTTCGGGGAAGAGAAGATGTTGATGGCCTGCAGGTCGAGGAGGAATGGGATCTATGCATACGTCTTCAGAGTGTTTGCAACAACTTGGAGAAGAAGAGGGAAGTGCTGTTGGATGAGAGGATGATGGGTATCGGAAATTTGCACCATATATTAGCAAACCTCATACAAGTGTAGTTAGGCGGCACTATACTTGGAGGTATCTTAATTAGTTCTACGTGCATGGGCTGCATGGCCATCTCGTTTTAGGACGAGATTTTTTTATGGTACGTACGGCGCCTCTAATTTTCCTCTTTTTTAATCGATTTAGATTGCCGCCTTCTGACACGACCGTGGTCTGTAATTTTGTCATGGTACACTGCATGGAACGTTTCCTTCGCGAAGATCTAGCTACCTCCCAACTTATATATTTAATTTGTTCTGGTCTTATAATTATACGGGTATATACTTCTGATGATTTAGGAGACGTTCGATCATTTTCCTTAAATTAATTTTTGAAAACTTCACAGCTTAAATCATTTGATTTCTTTATTAAGATTTGCAGTTGCGAGTTGTGTTTTTAAATATTTGAATGTAGTACTACACGGCACCCAATATCTCCCATAACTCTTCGGCAATCTTTACATCAAAATACACCATCTTTTAATAAGAAAAATGAAATGCCAAAAAAATATGGTGGGCTAGCTGCAGTATCATTGCAGTCGTCTTCTAATTGTATCAAAAAAGCATAACCAGGGCGGAGGCGACCAAGCATTGGATAAAAAAAAAAACTTGCAAAAAATAGATTTCCACAGCAACGCTAAATGTATTAATTATGGTCACAATTTATTAAAACCAAACGTCCCATCCAAATCTAAGTACTAACAACCAACCTACTATGACCTATAGTTACTTTAAAACAGTTATATTCCTGGTTTTCAGAGTCAAATTCTACGGTAATTTTGTAACCGAGTTTCTAAGTAAGCAAGAAAATTATTAAAATGTATTATTTTTAAAAAAATTAATTAAATTAATATTTAAAGTAATAAAAATTATATATTCATCAATTTTACGTCTCAAATTAGAAGGCAATGTATACTAATTTTATAACCTGTAGTTTGTCGGAATGAACTTCAAATTTATTCCACTTTATACCTGTTAAGTCAAATTCTTTAAATTATATTTTAACCCACAAAGATGAAACAACATGCATAAGAAAGCATTCTAATTAGAACTTATTTCTATATGTATCCATTCATTTTCGCACGTTTCATCAAAAATTAATAATAATTTATTTTACTAGTCAAGGGAAAACATAATTAGCAAAATCTCAAACCAAAATTGCTTGCAATCAATATGCACTGGACTCGGGTTTGCTTTTGTTCTTGTTTTCTACCCGCTTGAAAATATTTTTAGCTTTAATTCGGAAATTGAATAAACTAATAATATAGTTAATCTAGAGAGCGGGGAGTTCCACTCGACTACACTGGAAACTCATCCATTCGTGCTCAACAATTCTTCTATAAAAGATTCCTTTAAATCTAACTAAATAAAATTTAATATATCTCAAATTATAAAACTCAAGGTTAAGTGGCTAAATAACAAATTCACGATTTAACCTGCTTAAAAACAAGTTCTAGCACAAAAAAATAGAAACCCTAAACCCTATATTAAAGCATTTTTTGTTCTAAACCTAAATTAAAGCACTTGGTACCATCGGGCCAAAGATCAAGAAATACGACGGCAATTATGGGGCTCGCCACGTTCTTCACCTCTGCAAATCTTAAAATCTCCAACCAATTAGGGCAAAAAACACGCTTGCAGCATTGAACAGAGCGTAAAATGATTGACATCTTTCTTTAAAACCATTAAAAAACTAGGATAAATCTTAGTTCCGCAAGGCATGTTCATGCACAAACAAAAGACTGTCCGGCGGCAGGCACACCGACCCAGTTGGTTGATGCTGCCCAGGACGACTACCCGTCCTCTTGCACCGCCACATACCTGCAACTCCTTCCAAAATCCTTCCTCAAAATCATAAAAGAACAAGCGTAGGAATCGTCTCAATCTCAAGAATGAAGCCACAAATCCAACAACAATAAATGCTACTATCAAAAAAATATAATTTTGAAATATCTTCCCCTCTATCCGTAGTAATGCCTGCCTCTATTTCCACTGCTGACCATGCATACATGTGCACACGTTAGACGTCCAGAAACAGTCAGATACAGCAGAACAAAATTACAGCTAGTTTTATTGATTTGTGACTACTGCAAGCTTGAGAGAAATAACAGGTAGTAATGAGACATTAAGAGAAACCTCGTATAACTTAGTATAAGCATAGCAATTTGGACAAGATACATTTTATAGAAGAGTCAGTTGTAGTTTAGGTCTGTTGGGTTGTGGCTCCACTACCTCTAAATGAACCGCGACAGTTTGCAACACACTGTAACAGATGCTACCATCAACCTTTCTCACTTTCTGCTGCCCATCATCAACTAACCATTCTCCCCCTTTTTCTTTTCTCTCAGTTAAGTATACAGGACCCTCAATACCAAACCTGAAAGAGTCATCCCATGAGCTAAGTCAATTTAAACATTTTACCTCTCGATGCACACCAAGCGAAATTTGTCATTACTATCAGTCATTGGCAAATATATATCTGGGTTGATTTAGTTGTGGGCATGCATGGGACAAGTTTTTTGATGGATTTTCGTTTCTGTGAGCCATGTAGTAGAAATATAAGAGATAAAAAAACTCTGGAAATAACCGTATTTTGTTCATATCATTTTTGCACAAGACAGACATGTTTGTTTGTTTTAGTTACTTTATGAAAATGGCACGACAATTGAAGCAACTTAAGTGCATAAATTTGACATGAAAAAAACAAGAACATATTTAGTGAAGTCTAGCACGAATATAAGTTCACATAAGTTGCATAAGTTCAAATATGTCCATGAATATAAGTCCAACATGCATACAACTTTACCAAAACTAACGGGTTAATTTTAAAGTACTTTTCTTGATGATTCTTAGATGATTTTTGTCCCTATTTTAACGAGTTCATTTCAATTCCTAGAAATTATGCTTAAAACTTTCTAAGTTCTCTTTGAAACATTGAGTTTCGCTATTGATATTGACAACTTCCAATTTCTCCGATATATCCCATATATCTTCGATAATTTTTTCGAAATTTTGGAGATAATGGAAAGTTTAGCTCATCCAACAATCAAGTTCAAAAAATAGGATTTTCGGGCAAAATTTGGCAGAAATTTTGAAGAATTGTAAACCATGCATGTGATTGCAATTAAAAAGGACATAATTAACATACTTGGGCACAAAGACAATGAAGCCATTAGATCTAATCTTCACAATTCTTGCTTCTGCATCAGTTGGCCTGTATAGGCAAAAAATGCTCGCTTGAGCTATTTGTAATTCAAAGATAAGAAAGAAGAAAAGATAATCCAATTAGTAGAAACATACCGTTTCCGGAAATAGATAAGAGTGTGCAGTTCTACAGAGGCTCGGCTCGCCATCTGAGCATTTCGATGCCTATAGTTTAAATCTGCAAGTAATCATGTCCCCCCTTAGCAAGTCCCACAAAAATGACAAATAATATAAATGACATGGCAACAAGATCAACTTACTGTCAGCAATGCTGGTGAGCTGGGGTCTATCTTGGAAGATAGATGGTAGTCTCTCAATTTCTAAAGCCGCAGCAAGCAACCTGTGAACAATAACATCTACCAGGGTACAAGAAAAAGCAAAATATTCAATTAAGTTCTCATTAACTGTAGTAAAAATGCCACAAAATCCAAGGATTCAAATCATTCTTCACCTGCATATCGACGAATAGGCGACGTGAAATGAGTATAAAGAGGTGCAGCCAGCCCGTAATGTTGAAATTCTGAGGGTGTAAGATCCCCGCTGCAGAAGTAAACAGCCTATGCAAGATAACATATTAAGAACCACCATGCTCGCCATGGAAGTCAATTCTGCAATTGACAGGCTCCATAATCTAAGGGTTCTCAAAGATTTACCTGTGTCATGCATCTAGTTGCCAGTATCCTGATGAGTTTGTTGAAGTATGGATCATCTCTCTGTCATAGTTCATTTAGTTAGACACATTTTGTGAGTTGTAGAATAAAGATATTTTTGATGTAACACAAACAACGAAGAAAAATTCAAAGGTACGAAAAAAAAGAACTATGAGCCAAGCCTCTTAAGTTCATATATCTGGCTACAAACCTAATTACATACCACAGCAAGATCAAGTGAATCAGCAAGTGCTTTTGATGACGAGATATCCAAATTTAAGCCTACAGCTGCAGCTGTCTGCATAAGTGGCTCCAGCATCTCTTGAGTGGGACTAGGATGACGCCTGAGCATGTTAGGCAGAGATTAGCAACGACCTAAGCTCCTCAGGAAATAAGATTAATCCACTATATACAGAATATTACCTTAGCAATGAACATAAAGGAAAATGCTTCAGAATCTTATCTGCAACTGAAACATTTGCAGCAAGCATAAATTCCTCAATCATTTGATTTGCTTCCCGAACTTGGTACATGCCTGAAAAAAAAAAGAGAAACTCTTTGCTACCACATATCATGCTGCATAATCAATATCCAAATAATATTTACCAATATCAAGAGGATCATGAGTCTCAGTATCAATCTGAAATTTGACCTCTGCAGATGCAAGAGTCAAAGCTCCTCTGTCAATACGCCTTTGCCTCATTATCTGCAACATTATCAATTTAACTCGTAAATCATAGGCCAAAATATAGAGAATCAAATCATATTTATATCAACAGGCACACCTTTGCCAAAGAATTCAAATTTCGCAGATCCGTAGTTAATGGATCAACTAAGCGGCTGCATCAAGGTAATAAAAGAGAAAAGAATGTCTATGATTTTGAAATTTTAACAGAAGATGCACAATAAAATAAAATATGGTCCACAACAAGTCACTTTTAGGCATCAGACAAAACCTGTCATCGATCCTTGCCTGCGCTTCCAGATACGACAATGCAGCACAGGACTTGATAGCACTTTTAGTGTACCTCGTTGATATGATATCTGCTTGAGGAGTCATTTCCTAAATTAAGCAAAAAGCGTTAATGAACCATACGAAAGAACACAAGTAGCACTGTCAAGAAATTACCAAAGTCCACAAGTTATACAACAACAGAGAGTCTACATAGTAATATCTCTGTTTATTCGACAAACAAAGCTCCATCAATATTTTTACAAAAGCTTTATCATCATTTAAGTATTTAAGTATACAACTAGAGAACCATGCAAAAACTGTATGACAGTGCTTAAAATGTTTCATACCCATATAACGGAAAAAGCCAGTCTCTCAACTTCAGAACGAAGAGAACATATATCTGCAAATGAACATTGACATGACACATAAGTCACATACATAAATATCTCAAAAAGTCATTTCACTACTTGCAGAGGAAAATGGTAACCGGACCTTCGGTGAGGGGTTTCGGAAGCATATCAATTCTGCGTTCAACAAGGTAAACAGATGTGCCCCTCTGTGCAGCTTCTTCATCTAGCGGAGTCCCAGGATGGACAAAATTAGTTACATCAGCAATATCTACGAAACATTATTAAGGAAACCCTCTACTGGAAATTGTAATGTAAAGTTAGATTTTTAAGCATAGAAAACATCCCCATATTTTATAAACTTTAAAGTTTTCATCTCTCAAATAGATATTTGATATTTTTTGTTCAAATTGGCTGAAAACATTGAAGAAAATATAGGATACGGACACCAACTTCATAGTTCCCATTTGGAAGAGGAGTGCAATGCAATGCATCATCAATATCTTTGCATCCTGCAAAGCAAAAAAAAACATCATAAACTTTACAGCCAGTTTAAATTAATCACCACAATGAGAATAACTTTAATCATAGCTGCTTACCAGGTGGATCAACACTAAAAACACGTAATTGACGCAAATCTTGTCTGCTTGAATTAGACAAATCTGCAGAAGATAATGTCCATGGTAAACGTGGCAAGCAGGCTAGTACTTGTGAAGAAAATGGCCTTGACTCAATGTCATTCTCAATCAGAATAACCTGAAATATATAGAACATGTACTGTCAACCCAACTCTGCAGCAGTTGAAAAGATAGATAGGGGAATGTACCTCGCTTTCAGTGTCTCTGTCACCAATTTCTCCAATAGTCCGAACATAATGACCAGAAGGATATCTAGACAAACAATCCCAAGAGTCAACAGCAACAAGAATTCGTTTGTCCAGAAGATTCCCAAGCTGTCGAGTTTGAATACGAATCTTAGGAATCCTGCGATCTTTGGAGACAAATAAAGCATGGGCGATACCACCATTACCTGCAGGCATGGGCATAGGCTCCAACGATCCACAATAACTGTGACACAACAAAAATAACAGAAGGCAGAGCAAAATCATTGAATCAATAATTTATATACAAATCTACATAGAAAAAATGGAGATGATTACTGTTCCCACATGCAAAGCAAATGTCCGATCAATTAATGCATTACTGTGCAAAAATTTAACAAACACATCAAAAGCTCAACATAAAAAGTCAGAACCTGGCATACTTGAGTCAAAGATAGCTACGTAAAATTTCATCAACCAAGACAACTCTTATTCAATCTATTTCCACTTGTTTCACAAAACTAAAAAAGTAAGTCAAAAACATTCGTTCATGGACAAGAAACCCACGTATCATTACTCAGAGCATACACATTTTTCCAAGTATTTCGGCCATGAAATATATTGCTGGACCAGGAATGTAACCAGTCAATCAGCTGCATTGATTCATATTTTTTATACTCAATAATTTATACATTCAGAACAGTTACATATACAAGAAGATAGAAAAAATATACTTTGACGTGAGCCCACTCAACTTTGATCTTGATTTGAAACAAAATGAGGAAAATTTTAATCTACTAATAAGATTGTGAAGATCCATAAATCATAAATCAAGCACAACACTTGTAATAAGAGTGTGAAGATCAATAATAAGATCGAGAAGATCTTCATATTATCAATAATAAGATTGGGAAGATCTTAATATTATCAATAATAAGATCGTGAAGAACCAATGCACACCCAATGTTTGTAAACTAATAAAGTACATGACTTACGAATGCCAATTACGCTTTATGATGCCAACAACACGTCCTAAACGACGACCTGAGGACGGCCCTTCCATTTCAGTTGTAGCTTGGGCATTCCTTGGGGCGTCATCAGCACTTCCAGGAACCAAATGAACAGCTTCTTCCTCCTCATCCTCTGAGAAGTGATTACATGGTTGAAAAGAAGTAAAAATTAAATCATGAGGCAGAATGCACAACCAATACAAAAAACTCAATTTATAAACTGCAGAATAATACCTTCGACAACTAAACATAGGGTTTTAACCTCATGACATTGCTCCTGAGGCAACAGCTCAACAGCCACTACGTCACCATCAAAAGCTCGGTTCATATTACTCCTGCCATAGATAATAATGTCCTCCCCAATGCTTTCACCTCCTACATATGCCTCAAATGGATTGTAACGATTCACACGGAGTTTTCCTTGATGAAAAATTCCACAATGCAATCCCTCCGTCACTGCAGACATGGGCTTATGCTGAAATAAGAAGAAACACATTAATGAGATAGATGAATGATATAGGCCGGTATAAGTCATTATATAGTTATTGCCAACAAAGAGGACAAGAAACTGAGCAGGACACAAATAATTTTTGCACCTCACTGTATATCACTTTCTTCTTGGAGGGTCTTAAATCCTCAACCTCCATCATATCGCCATTTTCAGCAGTAGGCAAGACTACCAGGTCAAGCAAAGCAGGTTCACCAAGTGATTTCACATATGATTCCACTGAAATGATCGAAATCAACCAACAGCGCATCATATATAGTTAGTATATCCCACAACTTGTCTAGATGGAAAAGTATAATTCGTAAAATCAACTGCTTTCCCATTTTACATCGCAGAAAATCCACATCAGAAAGCAATAATCCTACATTTTTCAGATATCTTATGGTTATAACTTTTCAAGAACTGTAAATAAGCGAACAGATCATGACAAACTGAAATGACATTAGCAAAGAGATAACCAAATAAGAACATTGAAAAGTTAAACACATACACAGCACCTGTCTCAGCAGTAATACCCTCCTCAATAGCCTTTCTTTTGTTCTCTCTGTCATTGGTAATAAGTAGGATACGAACACCACCACCAAGATGCCTTTGATACCAACTTGTGGCCACACGTATTGCTTAACACCAAAGAAAATGACAATATCTTATGTGGTCAGTAAAATGATTTAAAATAGAAAGATCGGTAGCAATTTGCAAATAGCAACTAATAAAATTGCCTTCTAAACTATGAAAACCTTGAAATGCAGTTTAATTGCCAATAAAATGCTTGAAGAATTAGCAATCAATGTTCAAACAATATCAACCGAGCCTTTAGATGGAAAGCGTTTTGGACACCTCCCTCAAATGCATGAGACTTCAGTATTTAAAACACCATATTATAGTTATAATAAAACTGAAATTTTTGAGAGACAACATTCAACTAACTTAGTTATTCCCACTCATTTTTCTAAGATAACTTTCTATAACTCTTCACTTTTCTATTGGCAAGGCACGTGGCCCCTTGTCTTGTACCTCTCTTCGTCCAATTACAAATAGGTTTTAACTTTATACCATTCATTCACATCCAACTGTTCTCATTCTCAAAAATTATGGGCATCGAAAATGCATACAAGCATCTTATCTGTTTATGGTTTGTCTCCATTAGAACTTAGCCCATACACTACTCTTTTTACATTGTCAAAATCTTACTTCAAGCCTTTGTTGTAATATGTCAACTAATCAAGCCATATTCGATGGCAACACACTTCAGTTATGGCAACCACTTTTACCACAACAGCTCGTACAGATGGTGATAGTGAAGGATACTCAGCTTGTATACATATATAAAAAGGTGTTGCACTGGAAGAAACGAGAATGATTTCCTCTAAAAAGTTCTTAAGCACCATTGAATGTATCAATTCAAGGCATCACAGGATGAGAGATGTGTCCAAACAGCAGAATAGTGCCACAAGTGAGTGTGGAGATTGATGCAGGCTCATCATGCAGCATTCTTGCCCAAGTCCTGAGCTGCAAGCAAGCAACAGGACGACCCTTGCTATTCACTAGGTATATGAGGTCTCTTAAGCGATAGGCAAGGCAGACCACATCGCACAAAGATAACATGTGGGTGGATTAGTATTCTTTCAAACTAAGAGGAACCTTGCAACTTCCAGAATCCATATTCTACAGTATTTCTTTCACTATATATATATCTTCAACCTCAGTATTTCTTTCACTATATATATATATATATCTTCAACCTCAAGGTGTCATAAATATATCATTCCTAGTTTCTAGTTCATATAATAATTTTCTGTGCAATGAGGTCATATAATTGCTTCGCTGAATTACAAGGCTCAAAATGTACTGCATATAAGATTATTAAATTCCATAAATAAATCATTTTTATCTAATTATTAAATAAATATGGATTTTTTATGTTATTTAGCAATGTGCGCATGTTAGTGCTTTAAGGTTTCATTCTGAAAATTTTTCATGACATATCTTTAACCTCAGGAAGAGATATTCAGAGACTAATATCGTGTGGTTCTCAAAAGCGTATGACTGGCTATTTTCATTATTGCAGAAAGTGCTACAACGATTTCACCATTATTCATCCTATTTATTCGATATCAGAATATGACAAATAAAAGATCACAAGCGATAAATGAATTACCTCTATCATTCCGATCATTTGGGCTCTCACCAACCATAGCTTTCACATAAGTGTCCCTACCAAGCAATTCAGACACAGTGTACCACTAGATTAGAATGCCCGAAAGAAGTATGACAACACGCATTTAAATTAACAAAGTAACAGCATTATAGATGATTTCTTTCTAGGGTTACGTATTTAACTACAAATATCTTAATATTCAATTCTGGACAAACTTAATTCAAGAAAATTTCCATTGACCACAACAAAAAATTAACATTAAAAGAAGCAGCGAAGTTTCTGGTAGACAAGACACGTGGAGCATATCCACAAAAAGGATAAATGGCAGCCAAAAAAGCACAGTGTGAGTTCATATTCTGGGAGCCACAAACAATTCGTAAGACTAAGTGTCGAGTTATCGAACGAGAAAAGAGCTTGCCTGTGGTGCTCATTGGAAAAGACGAAGAATTTCCTCAGCGAGTTGGAACAGAGCGCCCGGAGCCGATTGTACACGGAAAGGTTCTTGTTTTTCACCTCCTCCAGCACCACCGACAGCACCACCACATCCTCAATAGCCGGATTCTCCAGCAAATCAATCTACACAGCAAGAAAAATCAAACCAATCAACAAGAACGGAGCCAAACCCAACCAAAAACGGATCCCAGCTCCAGTCCAGACCTGATTGAGGACGACGTTGGTGTCGACAACGAGAATCTGAGCGGCGGAGGGGCTAAGTCGAGCCGAAGAGGAGTCGCAGACCTTGCAGGCAGCGGCGCCGCAGTAGATGTCGTCCCTCAAGTAGTGCTCTCGGACAACCTGCAATTCCGCATCAAATTGAAATAAAAAAAAAACAACAACAAAAAACCGAGGGGAATGTTAAGGAGAGAGGAAGGAGAAAACGAAGGACCTTGAGAATCTTTCCCTGCTTGGTTTTGCGGACGAAGGACTTGCTCTGCAACATCTTCGCCGGCCTCGATGGAGGAAGCGGGCGGGAGGAAGAAGACGACGAAGAGAAACCGAGAAATAGTCGGCTTGGGAGAGTTTATTTGGACCGTCGATGGAGGCTCTGATCGGACGGTCTAAATTCTTTGGTGAAGCGGTACGCCCGGTGGGCTCGGCCTGTTCCGAACCGGGACGCGCAGATGAGACGAGATCGCCTCTT
>JAVDBV010087334.1:0-37100 GCA_032619315.1 Piper longum | reverse complement strand
TGTAGTATCCTGTTAGGGTTTTATGCATTCATTCATGTATGATGAATCATATCTTCATCTTAAGACGCCGAGATTGGATCCGCACGAGTTAGGTTCGGATTAGCCGATCTAACCAGGGCCTGTAACGTGCCGGTTTGGTTCACGAGGGTGAACTGGATTTGGGGTGTTACAGTGCTCATACTTGATCTATCTCATTAGATTACTTACTATTCATCTACAATTAACCAGTCATGTCACTTATCACTTCATTCGTAATTAGAGCTTAATCACATCAACATCAATTAATTAATCCTATCATGTTGTGCTAACACTCATCAATTATAATCAATCAAATTAGGATAAGAGGTAATTATACCTCACGTTGTTGGCAATCGGCGACAGCTAGGGCTTCGTCATACGTGCATCTCGAACCTCGAATTTGGCACTCCACGGTGTCAGAAGCTCGATTGGGTTCGATCGGGTGAACTCCGTAGAAGATCCGGTGAAATCCGTCAATCTGGCTAGCTTTGGCGGTTTTTTGGCGACTTTCCGGTGGTTTTCCAGGAAGAGTCACTGACGGTATCTACTGGATGGATAGGGGCCATAACTTGGCGAGCATGACACATCTACGATGATGGCATGGCTGACGGAGGCGGCGGCTCGCTGGAAAATGGTAAAAACCGGCGCGACCGGTGGGTCACTAAATCTGGCCGGTGTGGGTGGCGCTCTAGTCGAGGAAGGTCCTTTGGGAGTCGTGGATGCTGAGGCGACCGCTGAATGGTGACAGTGACGGTCGTTGGCGGCAGAATCGAACTGCGAATGCATCATGAGCTCGGCACTAGGCGCAGCGATCCCTGGCGTCACGATGGCCATAAGTTGGTTGGGGATGGTTGGGGTAGCACGACGATGCCACGACAGTACTGGGCGGTGATCAGCGGCGGCCGGGCAGCGGCGGTGGCGGCGGCGGCGACGCATGGGGAGGAAGGTGACGACTATGGTTTTGGGTGGAGAGATGTGTCGGGGAATGAAAAATAGCTGGGTGGCATACTTTTAAATATTACTTGACTCATCTCCGGTTCGAGTTAAGAATAATATCTAAGTCAAAATAAATTCTAAAAAAATCCAGAAAAAATCGGAAAAAATCCAAGAAAATAAAATAAACACACAACATCCAAATATCATGCTCTATAACTATCAACCGACTCAAACTACCCGTAACGCGTCCTAACGCGGTAAATGACCTAAAACTAATTCTACGATCCACTATATATAATAACAAAAATAAGCTGTATACTCTCATACATGCTGATAACTCACTTTTTTCTTATTGTGATCATACATTATTATCATATACTTACGTACGCATGACCTTCATAGCTCATACACGCGACTATCGTCAGCTCAGTACACGTGTTCTGAAACATACTCGACTCGAAATAACGGTTGAACCGACTGGTTCTAAATATAAAACCCTAACTCAAATCATAGGTTTTACAAGGGCTCCCTCAACCTAGTTGGGATTAGGGTTCCAATTTGAGCTCCAAGGCATTGGGATAGCACTTTTTCGACTATAAGTTGACCCAACTCTTGCGTGCACTTCGGTTCATGTAATCTTGACCCGTGTGCCTAGTTTTCTGGCTGTGGTCTAGCTCTCATAGTAGACAATTGATGACGATTCAATGACCTTTGCAAAAAAAAAAAGAGAGGAAAACTTGATTTCAAAGGCAAGTGATCTATCAAGTCGTCTTCAAGTGCAGTACGACCACACAGATATAGATTTGCTCTCATTCATGACAAACAGTTTAAACACTTTACAATTTATTATATGACACTATTTTTTTCAACTTTGTTTTTAAATATGCACGTAATGACAATAGTACATGATTGTATAATTAATTTTAATAGCTTTGTTGAATTTATTATTAATAACTATTATGTTCAAATTTTCTTCTAAATAAAAAAACATTTTTATTTATAAATTAATTGACTCATGAAAGAAATTATTGTATTTTTTATTCATCAATTAAGTAATCAATAAAAAAAAGAACTCATTGCGTGGTAAAACAATTAGTACTTTATTAAGTAATAAACTTTAATTTGATAGTATAATTATAAATATATTAAAATTTATTAACAATTTTAAATTCCCAATTTAGGTATAATTATAGTCTATCACTTTCCTAATAATAAATAATAATAAGCATAATAATTCTAAATTAAATAAATATGAAGGGGCCATAAAATTATTGAGGGACTAGAATCAACCACAATACAAGAAAGGGCAAAATACAATAAAAGTGAAAAAAACCTAGTGCAATATGTAAAAAAATAAGAAAATGGGGGGGGGGGGGGTTGATTAATCTTATATAGAGAGTATTTTTCTTGTGCAACTACTACTATTTTTTAATTTGATAAATAAAAATATTATGCATGGCATCTATTGTTGCCGTTTATACGTCGTTAGTGTAAATAGTTTAGTTTTCTACCTTATAGTGAAACTATTAAAGGTTTGGTCCATGAACTAGATGACGTTATGTAGTTTTTTCGAGTTCAGACCAGTCTCGAATCAGTTCGAGTGAACTCGAGCTAGACTAATTTTTAGACTATGAGTATGAGTATTAGATGGTCGTACGAGTATGTTATGGTGGTTGAGCATTCCCGATAGGTAGATGATAGCTTCAGTTAGGCTACAACAAAGCATGTGTTATTTGTATATACACGGTATACATATGATTTAGAAGGGTTAGCCAGGGTTTTAGGCCTAGATCTAGGTTGTTATAGTGTTTAGTATTTGTTTGGAATTTTTATGGTATCTCATTTATATGCATCATAGGATTTCGGATCACTGGATTTCCCTTGTAGGTTCACCTTGATTTGAGTCGTAGATTTTCACTCAATTGACTTTAGGGTTTCGAGGCTCATTTAGACTTTTTGCATTGATTCCCACCTATATAGTCACTTTTAAGGTTTGAGTCAATTTTGAATTTAAACAGTCTCGATCCGAATTTTCTGTCCATATACATATGTATATACCCATCAGTGGAGTAAATTCAGTCCTAGTGCATGGATTAATATTTTATGGAGTAAATTCTTTTCTAGGATTTTCAATGACAACTAATGCATGGATTAATAAAGGTTATTAATATTTATCTATGTGGTTGTGATATTGGGTCATCTATTTTATTTTGTTCTTAATGCTATCATTAAACTTGCCATCTATTATTAGATCTAGAAATTTTATCTTATCTAGGGATAAAAACATTAAATTTGTCATTGATTAAAATAGTCTTTGTTCATCTGTTTTAGGTATTTCACATTTGAGATAGGGATATACTAATATGTCTTAGGTAACTGTTACGGGAAAAACTTAAAGTATCATTTTGCATACATAATTTCATAGAGATAATAAAGTTGGACGTGAGTGATAAATTTATAGTGAATCGAGAAATTATCATGGATAATTAATTCCTGTGGTTAATGATCCAAATATGTAATACATTGGTATACTAATGTTGGAATCTTCCCCTTGTATGTGATCCCCTTCACTTCATTCTGAACCCTCCTCATTTAATATGCCTTCAATCCAAAATAACTACTTACATTTATGTCCGAGACTATATTTTTCATCACATTTGAAACACATCCCCAACTCCTTTCTTTCTTGTAACTGTTTGACAATCATTTTCTTGACAATTCATAATTCTTTGGAAATTTGTACACTAATATTTGTGGTAGTCACACCTGGATTTTCCTGTTTGGCCCTAGCAATTTGGGAATCCTGTAACCACCCTCTACTTTTCAGGTTGTATTGAACCCTGTTTTTCACTAATGCCTTAGGTTCAAAGTGCTTTGCTAATCCTTGTGCCTCTAGAAGAAAAATCAGCCTTTGTGACTTGATTTCCATTCTAAATTGGAGCTTAAGATCACAAGTGAAACTAATAATCCATTGTCTTTTT
Organism: Piper longum; assembly: GCA_032619315.1. Taxonomy (NCBI): domain Eukaryota; kingdom Viridiplantae; phylum Streptophyta; class Magnoliopsida; order Piperales; family Piperaceae; genus Piper; species Piper longum. Next base: position 33,165 of record JAVDBV010087334.1, on the reverse strand, counting down.
GTCATGTTATCAGCTCTTGGGAGAAGTCCGTCGAATTTGGTAATGTAGTCTTTGATAGCTCCATCCTCTTTGAGTCTCATTAGATCTCCATAAAATCCTCATAGTCAATGGGACAAAATTGCAGATTCATATCTTCCTTCAGATTTTGCCATGTCATCTCTTCTTGATGTTCCTCAACCATATCAAACCAAATCAAGGCATCCTTTTCTAGATGATAGCTAGCTAGGCCAACTTGAAATTGTAGCTTCAGGTTATGCAGCCTAAAATTTTTTTCACATCGACTAAACCATGCAATCGAATCTTTTGAACCATCATACTTTGGAAAAGTCATTTTTGCTACCCTCAGATAATCCTCATCTTGGGGATTCTTTGAAAATCCTCTTGATCCACCACTTGATTATTTAGGTTCAAGATGATCAATACAATGATGTGAATTCCTTCCACCACTTCGCCTAACGTCTGAAGGAATTTCAGACCGACGAGAGCGAAGCATTTCATCGATCACATTACAGTCACTTCCGTTTCTTGCTTCCATATTTGCAATGAGGACAAAAGAATTCACCACACTTCTATTATTATCACCACTCTTGAGTTTGAAGAGTTCATCTAATTGAGATGACAGTTCAGAAAGTGCAGATAATAATTGAGATTGTACCTTCTTACTATGCGCTTGCTCTTTTTGAATCTCAATCAATTCCTCTGCCATTGGAGCTGACGTTGCTGCTATTGATGCTCCCTCGATCAGCTTTGATACCAATTTGGTAGCCTCTTCTACAGAGGCTCCAAGCACAAACACTTTTCCCTTGTCCCACAGTTAAAACTTCTTAGCAAGTGCCATAGATGAATAAAGAACAAGATATGATGAATGAAATAGGTAAAATGAAGATGGAATGAAGGGTGAAACCAACACAAACAAGAATTAGTTCTTTGTAAAAGTTTTTCCTCCCTCTTCTTACACACATTTCCATTTTACACGCCTCCCATTCTTTCCCTCAAATTACATTTTTTCCCTCCTAAAAACTACTAACCCTCAAACTAACTTTATTTGTATCACATCTTCATAATTTTGGTTATCAAATGGTTTGGATAATTAAGTGTAGGAACAAATTTACTATTGGGCCCTTTGGGCCCAACAATGCTATCAAAGCAAGATTACGAGTTGTTGGGTTTATCCCGCATCGTCGTAGATGATGTTGGTGAGTTCTATATAGATTAATAGGAAAACCTTATTCTTTGAGTTAACTTTTGGAATAAAAGAGGCTTGTGACACCTATTATAACTCATTTATGAGGCCCAAAGCCAACAGTGGTATCGGAGTTACGATCTTGGGAGAGTTGTTTGTCTATACCGATTGTGAGAGTTTCTTTCATATGTTCCACCTGATGATTTTAAGGGATTTTGCCAGATGGGTGCCGTATGATAAAAGGTGAGATTGCAAGACGATAATTATTTCGGGGATGCCCGATGTGTGAAGGGGAGTTGTTGGGTTTACCCCATATCGGTCATAAATGATGTTGATGAACTGTATATAGGCTAATGAGAAAGCCTTATTTCTTAAATTAACTTTTGGAATAAGAGAGTCCTGTGACACCAATTGCAACTCCTTTTTTGCGGCTCGTTGGCCCAACAGTGGTATCAGAGCCAAATGGGCTTTGGTGTTTATCTACGTCGATTGCCAGTCTCCTTTGTTGGTTCCGCCTAATTTGAGGGGAATTTGCCAAGTGATAATAGTTTTGGGGATGTCCGATGTGTAAAGGGGAGTTGTTGGGTTTATCCCACATCGATTGTAAATGATGTTGGTGAGTTGTATATAGGTTAATGAGAAGGCCTTATTCTTTAAGTTAATTTTTGGAGTAAGAGAGACTCGTAACACTTATTACAACTCTCTTTTGGGGCCCAAAGGGCCCAACATTTACAACTAATAGATGTCTTGTTTATTTATCAACCCTAAATTTTGGCAAAATGTATTTCTTCTTTAAGCTCTTAAAAGTCCTAAAACAACTTTTCATCTTCTCAAGAGATCTGATTTTTTTTATTCAAAATTTTAAGAATTATATCTAATTAATATTATTATATATTATCCCTTCCTCCTCACATCCTCACGATTCCTACTTTCAAGATATGCAGGTATTTTTCGTTTTAAAAAAAAAAAAAGTTTACGAAAATCTATTTGTTCTTAATCGACAGGCATCTTTTGATATAACACTACAAGAGAGAAGCACGTAAATCACACACTTGACTACAAGTGACGACCGAGGTGGCTATGACAGCTGGTTAGATTGTCACTTAACATAATATAAATAACGCTCATAAAAATCATCTTTAAGTACTCTATTAATTATCATCTCGATTCGAAGTTCAACTTGGCTCGACCTGCCCGATGATCATCGTTATTTCTAATTATCATAAGATGACTCACAATTTATATTTTCCCAAACCTCTAGTATTGTTCAAAAATGAACAAATCCTCATCACTTCTTGTTTAGGTTTTTTATGAACGTTGAGTATAGTGCAAATCTTGATGGTTTAATTACTTGTCCAATTAGCCCAAGACGTTGCAAAGGGAAATAAACACTGGCAAATTATCTACTAATAATAAAATAGGCAAATCACCTTTATCCTGTAGAATTTGAACCTACACTTCTTGGCCCCGATTCCATACAATTAAAATAGTTTAATGGTTTACCTGTAAGGTGGGTATTGAGTGTATTGGGCATTAAGATGAGGAAAATTTTTTTGAGCCAGCCTCTCTCGCACGGCTTTACCTCACCTCTGCAGTCCCATGACCACAAACCCGAAGAAATGCTCATTTGCTGGTATTGACTCTAGTAGTATATATACTAATGGTTGAAAAATCATCCGGTTTTGTACTATTCTTAATAAATCAAAGAAATAAAGAGAGGTTATATTGTTAAAAAATAAGAAAGAAAAAACACCTTCATTTCCCCCACCCAGACTTGCCCGGAGTTTGGCTGTAGATGTGGCCAGAGCTTCGCTGGTAATGACCTCGGCTATGAGAACTGGCCCCGTTAGATAGATCTTGCCGGAGCACATCAACATCTGGCCAAAGCAGCCAGCCATTAGTTTCATGGTTGCATAAATCGGAATCGGAATCGAAATCGGTTTTCGAGGGAGTTGGAATTGGAATCGGAATCGGTCTAAATTGGAAAGGAATCGGTTCAGTTGAATCGGCCTGAATCGGTCCAAATTAGTCACATAGAAAAATTTGACAACTCATAACATAAATACCTAAAATACCTAAAATTTGACAACTTATATAATTTTTCAACATAAATACACAAATTTATAATTTAATACAAGTATAAAAGAGCATCACAATTTATGATCACAATACCACAATGTCATAAGTATAACATTTGATATATCATCATTTATGCTGTATCAAATAATAACAACAAGATATTAATACAAGTCCAAAAAATGAATGTTCAATACAACTTTATATAGTGATTACTAAATCATCTAATTCATCATCTGAAGCATCGTCGGAGTCTGAATCATTATCACCAATGGGAAGAGTAGAGCTATCATCTACATCAACACGAGATCCCTGTATAAAAAGAGGCATAGAACTCTCACTCATATAATCCCTCAGGCTCAGGAGGCAAAGACAAATCATCAAACGAAGTAGAACACGATCCAATTGCAGTTTTCAATGTGGTACCACTTTCATTCGCTACAAAGGTCTCTTCATCTTCACCATCATTGTTGCCAACAATGGTACCAAAGAAATCATCATGTATAAAAAAAATCATACCCTATTCATTCCAATTTAAAAAAAAATCATACACAAAATCATGAATGTGATGTAAGCTTTATTTAAACATATCGATGGTAATGGGTTGTCCCGTTCTCCAACCCACTCATCTAACAAGTCTTCTAAACTCAAATGTTCCCTAACTACATCATATTTATGCCTCCACCTCAACTCGTTTTCTTTGATCCGCATGTTGTAATAAACATATACAAGATCATTTACTCTCTTCCTTGCAAGTCGATTTTTTTTTAGTATGTATTTGGTCAAAAGTGCCCCAATTACGTTCACAACCCAATGATGATGAAGTTTGACTAAGTATTCTAATAGCTATCTTTTGTAGTTCAGGGCATCTTATACCATGTTGCTCCCACCATGATCTTACATTTGACAAATTGATTTACTTATAAGCTTGCTATAAAAATGAAATCGAGAGAAATGTGGATTTTACCTGGGTGAAGGACTTTTCTATTGGTAATTGCAAAAGAATGTCAGAAATCTCCTTTTGCAGATACAAAATTGGACCACTACAAAATATTAAAACAAAATGAGTAATCATATTTAGTTATACATAAATATTTATATATAAAAATTAAAAATAATAGTATCTTGACTTGCAAAGATGGCATGGATCGAGCTACCTCATTAACTTCCAAACGACAAATGACATCATTGAATGCACGATACACCTCGCTTGGCTACAAAATTATTCCCAATCAAACACAAACAATATGGAATTGTTAAAAAAATCATAAAGGTATGTAAATCAAATAAGAGCATACAATGATAGAGTCAGGGCGATAACGAGTTTGAGGATTAAGCATATATGCTACAACATGAAGAGGATGACAGAATTGATTTGCCCATCTCTTGGTGATGATATCAACAAATAACTTGTATCGTTCGACTTTCATGTCATGTACCTCTTTTATTTTTTCGATAGTCTTTTGCATTTGATCATAAACAAATGGCATGGAAGGTCTTTCATCACTATCTACTAATCTCAAAAAACGAACAAGTGGCTCAATTATTTTATGCACAAATTCCATCTTATTCCAAAAATGTGCACTTAAGACAATATTTTCGGCTGTTATTCCATCCTCATCTTTTGCAAACTTCGATGATGAATACATTTCAGAAACAAAATGCTTTTTCAGTGTCTGCTTATGTTCTAGGAAACTAGCAATCGTCAAAAAGTGAGTAGCAAATCGGGTGGCCCCAGGTCTCACCAATTCATGCCCATTTGTGAAATTATTTCTCATCAGAGCCAACAACCATGAGTGGTTGTATATTAGTTTGGTGACTTTTTATGCATTTATAATGCATGTTCCAACTTTCTTAATTTTTGCAAAGTCCTTAAGCATCAAGTTTATACAATGGGCAGTGCACGGAGTCCAAAATAGATTTGGTCTCTTATGTTCTAGCATCTTCTCGGCAGCTTTGTATGCCGAAGTGTTACCAATAATGACCTGCACAACTTTTTCTTCCCCAACTTCTTCTACTACTTTGTCCAGTAAACTAAACAAATACGTAGCATACTTTTTTTTGTCTAAAGCATCAACTGATCCAAGAAAATACATTCCTCTTGGGCAGTAAACTAGAAAGTTGATGAAAGTTCTACCAGACTGATTGGTCCACCCGTCAGACATTATAGAACAACCTGTTGTCTTCCAAGATACTTTTATATCCTCTAAGCTAGCATTTATGGAGGCCACTTCAGCAGTAAGAAAATTATCTCACAAAGAATTTCTGCCCGGAGGTTTGATCCCTTGATTAGCGTATTTAACTGCCACATCAATCATTTTCTGAAAGTAAGGCGAGTCTACAACATGGAAAGGTATTCCTCATTTGACCTGATGTATTCTTCTTCTCACTTTCAACAATAGGTGCTTTCCTCTTCCTAGTAGACTTAGAGCACCCAACACTTTGCTCCCGAACTTCCATCTCTTCCATATCTGAGTCATTCAAGCCATATGACAATATTTCTTCTCTAATCCTTTGTTTTTCTTTTTTGGCTTTTTCCACACACTTTTGAAATAATTTTTCATTTTTGTGCATTTTCTTAAGGAACTTTCTTACAAGCAACAACATTTCTTTTGAGTCCAACAATATGTTGCTTGAAGCGATATACCCCTCTACTTACGGTTTTTTTGCAAAAGTTACAGATGACTTGCTTCTTATTTGCATCAACTGGTTTGCCATATTCCCATCCAAAATCCATCTTCCCTGTGACAACTCTGGTACGAGATCTGTAATATAAAAACACTCACACCCGACATATAACAAATCAAATGAATTTTAAACTTGAATCAACGAAATTGCACAGCATACAATTGCAAATTTTTGATCGAATTTGTGAACAACATACAATTTCAAATAAGTGCATACAATTGTGAACAACATATAATTTGCTTTGTTTTGCATCCAATTTCAAATTTGAGAACGATTTGCACAACATATAATTTGCAGAGTTCAATTTCCATAGAGCTCAAGCAATTTGCACGCATCAACAATTTGCACAGCACAACATTTTGCACAGCTCAAGCAATTTGCATGCACCAACAATTTGCACAACACAATAATTTGCACAGCATCTAATTTGCACAACACACAATCCATCTTCCCTGTGATAATTTGCACAGCTTAAACAATTTGGACACATGAAGAAAATGAAAAAATATATTTGCACAACATATGGTTGCACGAATCAGCCGATTTAAATCAGCAGCATGTCGACCCGATTTTAGGGCCGAATTGGTTGGCCTCGAATCGGCGACCAAATTAGCTGAGTTACCCCAATTCTGACCGATTTAAATCCGATTCGGATCGAATCGGTCGGCACAACACATAGCATTTGAAATTTTTTTTGCACAGCACAACACAGTTTTTGCACCAAAAAATTTGATCATACAATTTGCATAGCAATTTGCACGCACAACACGCAATTTTGCACAACACAACAATGAAAAAATTTTGATCATAAATCCCAAATCAACAATAAAAAAAATTTGTGAATCACAGCCTACAATTTGCACAGGACATACCATACCATTTGCACAGCACAACGTAGATAACAATTTATACATCACAACATTCAATTTCAACAAAAAAGTCCAAACTTTACAAAAATTTCAGTTCGGACGCCCAGCCCACCCGTCGAAGGCGAGCTTCATGTGATGTGTCCACAACGCTCTGTCGGCCGGCCACCCGTCAGAGGTGAGGTTGCGAGGGCGGAGGCGGGGTCGGAAGTCCGGTCATAGCAGAGGTCGGAGGCGAGGAAGCACGACGGAGGAGAGGCGGTGGAGTGGGGGAGAAAGAGTAAATTTAGGTTTTTAAAATCAAAATTCCAATTTTACCCATGCTTCAATAATTTAATAAATATCATACCTAGGATATTTTAGTCATTTATAAAAAAACAAATTCTTCTCGATTTACCCCGATTCCGAATCGGATTTAAATCGGTCGGAATCGGGGTAACTCGGTCGATTTGGATGTCGATTCGGCTCCAAAATCGGATCGGCACGCTGCTGATCCGATTTAAATCGGCCGGTCGATTCCACTCAGAATCGGCCGATTCGTGCAACACTGATATTAACAAGTGGTGTGGAGGCGGTGGAAAAATTAAAATTAATTACCAAAAATGGGAAAGTCTTTATATAATGATAAAATTACTTATATTTAATAAAAAAACTTTTTAAAATAAATTAAAACAATGACTGTGGCTGACGACAGTAAGTCTTGGCCACCCCAAGGCCAACAACGGCCACCTCCGACTGCCCTTCGGGTATTTGTCCGCCCATGGCCGCCATTGAATAGGGACAATCACATTTTTAAATAAATTAGGGGAGATTGTTTTTAAAATTATTTAAGCAAGATATTGTACCCTGTGTGGTTTAATATTATCGACGAATTTTAATTTTGTAGATAAATTTTTGTGTAATTATAGATAGACAATTATAATATAATATTATATATAAATTCTAATTAGTTTTATCTTTAAATATAAAATATAATTAAATATTTAAATTTCATGAATTTTAATTTATTTGAATTCACTAAAAATGTTCAAAATAAATTATACATGAAATTCGTGCAATGTGCTTGATACCATGACAGTTCTTATTGAATATTAAGATAGACTCTAATAATCTAATATATTTAATATATATTATAATTAAATTTAGTTTTAAAGATAAACCCTAATTAAATGAGAATATTGTAAAACATTTTTATTTTTTATTTTTCATTTTTATATCATAATTGGTTAAATATCATATTTTTAATTAAATTGTAACATTGAGTTATCCTTTTATTTATAAGAATAGATAAAAGGTATATAAATTATAATAATTGAGTTTCATTGAGTCAATCATGTGTTTTCAAGTTGAATAGCTGAAACTCAATTTAATATGTGTTTGTATTTAATGAGATTGCTCATAATCCAACAACTGCACAATTTAATATAATAAATAAACGATGAAACAATTACTTAATTATTAAAAGATGCATCAATTTACCTCCAATAAAAAGTTTGAGATTTCACCAACAAAACAACAAATAAAATAAAATAATAATCAAATTATTATCATCTCCAATATTGAAGTCTATTGTTCATTTGGAGTTTTATCTAAAATTAGAGTCCATATGTAATACATATTGTGCATAGTGTGATATCTTACCTAGTTGATCTAATGTCTTTTTCTTTTAAAAATATATTAATTATAGTTGGAACAACTTAAATATTTGTTTAAGTATCTATACTAGGTTTATGTTTAGACTCAACTATTTTTCTGTTTCGTATCCATTTTCACAAAAAAAAAAATTTCATGTTTTGCCTTGCATCTATTTTTATTTATTTATCATTATTCAAACAAACTCTGAATGAAAAATAATTAATTATGAAAGAATTTTTAATCTCAATGAAGAACAAATTTCTTTTTTTTACGTAAAAAAAGTGTTCTCTCCTCATATTTTTTTATTTTTCTTATTATCCAAACAAACGCGAATGGTTTCATCATCATCAGCCATATTATTAGCTGTTAAAAAAACCCTAATTATTATCTGGGTTTTTTTTTTGAAACGTTATCTTATGCCAAATTAGAAATTACCAGTAAACAAAGCTCCATTTTTTTAACCTTTCCATTTACCACACAACGGGGCCCACAATGGCTCATGGTCGTACGGATGTGGCGCACCCAACAAAAAGGACGTCGTTTTCTCAGCACGGTATTAATACTCTCATCTTCTTCCTCCCTCGGACCAAGACCCTTCTTTGGTTTCTCCGTTTTCCCCACCGCCGATTCCCGTAATTCGCACTCAATCCCTACCCCAGCACCTATCTTTCCCCTCCGAACTAGAAAGTTTCGATCTTGATCGACCTCCGTGACGCCCCGTGCTGGAAAGGCGGCTGTCTTCCGGCCATTGCATTCGTTGAAAGGTGCTGCTTCCGTTTCTTTTTTTAAGATAAATAATGTATTTTTTTATTGTTTTGGAGTTGTTTGTTTGTGTGTTGGAGGTGTGGGTTGTTGGAAATCTAGCGTTTGTTTGTGGGTGTACTGTTTTGTGGGAGGATTTGAGCCGGTGGTGCCAGCTTTTTATGGTCAATTTTGATCCAAATTGCTGATGAGAATAGGGAATGTTAGATCTCTGCTACTTGTATTCTATTAGGGCAACTTGGGTTTGGTGTTTGGGTTGTGGCAAACCTGCATATTTTGGTGTTTAATTTTTTACTTCCAAATACATATGCAAATGCGATACAGCTCATTTAGTGATTGAATTCATGGGATCATTGGCTGCTAGAAATATTGGGTTTGCCTGCGGTCAATTTTGATGAAGATTTTGTTTATAATAATAGGGAATGATTTAGTTCTCTGCAAATTGTGGTCTAGTAGAACAACTTGGTGTTGTAGTGTTTGGGTTGTGTGAGACCTGTATATTTTGGTGTTTAATTTTTACTTCCAAGTATATGTATATCAATGCAATAGCACATTTAAGGATCAAATTCATGGGATCATTGGTTGCTAGAAATCTAGTGTTTGCTGGCGAGTTGTATTGGACCATGGGAGGATTTGAGCTGGTGGTGATAGTTTTTTTGGGTCAATTTTGTTGCAAATTTTGTTAAGAATATAAAGGCAACTTGGGCAAGACCTGCTCAATTTGGTGTGTGTGTGTGTGTGTCGCCCTCTCTCTATACACACACACACGCACACACACACACACACGTATGCACCCACACAAACACACGCACACACCCATCCCAATAATGTAGTTCATCAGGGTTGAATTCATTGTGTCAATAATAACAAAATTTTCTGTGCAGACGGATGTATGTAGGGCATAGGTCCTCTCTGTTTTTGAAGTTGTTGTTTGAATGATTTAGTCAGCAAGTGGTCTTATTGGTAAGTTTACATTGTTTTAATGGATTCTGTTGTAATTTCAATCTCTACTCTTAATCAGAGTTTTTGAAGATGGTGTACGTATTTTATTGATCCAGGTTTGATGGAGATTTCTCTATCAAGTACTGTCTTGGACAGCATATCTCGCTTGGCTCTTTTATCATCTTACCCTGTAGTTAATGCTGAACCAGTTCGGAAATTCTACCAAAATGTGGAAGATGTTTCAAAGCTCTTGATGCTGTTGATTGTTGAAATTGTCGATTTAGAGGGTGTTTCCAGCGGACAGCTTAGTAAACCATTGGAGGAAGTAGATGCAATTGTCAATGAAGCAATTGATCATGTGGAAGCCTGGCATCAGTTGTCGAGCAAAGTTTGTTTTGTAAGTCGTTCATTTTTTACATTACTTTGTTATTAAATGGTAAATGGAGCTCACACAGGAGAATACACTTGATAATGGTACAACATGTTGTTGTATTTGCTGATAGACGTTTGAATTTTCAGATAGGATTTTGTAGCTTTCCTATTAGTTTCCCATCTCTTTAGCTGTTAGAAATGATTCTTCTGTTGCTCCAGGTCTTACAAACGGAATCACTTGTTGTCAGACTCAAAGAATATGGGCTTGAGATTTGCAAATTATTGGAATCTTTGTTTGAAGCTCCTGATGAGCCTGAAAAGTTATCGCGTGTCCAGGTATTTACAGCTGATATCTCCCTTACACATTGTCATGCCAGCGTACGCACACTCATGCATCACACTGCTTTAGAATGTCTCTAATTATTATTTTTTTGGCTGAATTGTCGTGTATGTACTATTTGCTGCCTTTTAAAGTTCCTTTACCTGATATCCAAGGTCATGTTTGCAGCTTTGCCTACAGAAACTTGAGCAAATCTTTTCTGAAGAAATATCTGTTGTTCTCAAAGAATCCATCAGAAATCATGCAGAAAATAATCCACCCAGCCCAGAAAGTCTGGGAAAAATTACTGACTTTTTACAACTGCAGACCAATCAAGATCTCCTCCTGGAAGCAGTGGCACTTGAGAAGGTCAAGGTAAAGGCTGAACACGGAGAGAATAATTGGGACCCAGGATATGTTGATCACATGATAGCCTTCATCATGTATATACATGAACATCTGATGAAAGCTAAACATTCACTGACAGTTAATGGTGTTACCCTTCCCGCAGATTTCTGCTGCCCACTTTCTCTGGAACTCATGTCAGACCCAGTCATTGTAGCATCTGGGCAGACGTATGAACGTGCTTTCATAAGAAAATGGCTTGATCAGGGAATATCAGTGTGCCCCAAAACCCGACAAACACTTTCTCACACCAATCTGATTCCCAATTATACTGTTAAGGCTCTTATTGCAAATTGGTGTGAATCTAACAACATTAAGCTCCCTGATCCAATCAAGTCAGCTGCCCTTAACCAGCCATCTGTTCTTCTTGCGAATGTTAATGGCCCAACTAATGACTCACATGCTCACTCCTCTCAACTGCGTAGCTCTCGATCGCCGGATTCTGATCGGTCTACGAACTTATCTAATGGAGTTCATACCAGACACAGATCACTGTCGCCATCTCATTTGACATCATCAACGTGCTCTCGAAATGGGCTTGAGGATGATATTGAGGGGATCTCATTGCAAAGTGCAGATGGGGAATCAAGGTTTGAGGAGCAGTCAAGTATGAGAGCCCAAGATTCCGGTCTATCTAGAATGGACGCTCCGAGAGGTAGCTTGACAGACGAATTAAACTTGAACCATATACGAAATGATTCAGTTTCAAGCATCATTATAAGCAATCACTCAAATGAGCCCTTGCAGGTCTCTGGGGAACTGACACATTATAGCAGTGACATATCTGGTGAATTGGTGTCAGAAAATTCATTAGGAACAGAACTCGATTCGGAATCACCTGTGCAGTCAGCACCTGAAACTGCTAGACATAGGGGCCAGTCTATTTGGAGAAGGCCATCAGAAAGATTAGTACCACGAATTATTTCTTCTTCTTCATTAGAACCAAGACCTGAGCTTGCCGAAGTTGAAAGCCAAGTTCGTAGACTGGTAGAGAATTTGCAAAGGAGTGTACTTGATGTGCAGAGAGATGCCACAGAGGAACTTAGACTTCTTGCCAAGCACAGTACGGACAATCGGATTGTTATTGCCAACTGTGGGGCCATCAGTCACTTGGTGAATCTGCTGCGATCATCAGACTTCAAGACCCAAGAGAATGCTGTTACTGCCTTGTTAAACCTGTCGATAAATGATAATAATAAAATTGCTATTGCAAATGCTGGGGCTATTGAGCCACTTATCTATGTTCTCGAGTCTGGAACTCCCGAAGCAAGAGAAAATTCTGCTGCAACTCTTTTTAGCCTTTCTGTACTGGAAGAAAACAAGTTCAAAATCGGGCGGTCTGGTGCTATAAAGCCTTTGGTTGAGTTGCTTGGTAATGGAACACCTCGAGGAAAGAAAGATGCTGCTACAGCATTGTTTAATCTTTCTATTCTTCATGAGAACAAATTAAGAATTGTCCAAGCTGGGGCCGTGAAACACCTAGTGGAGCTTACAGACCCTGCTGCTGGTATGGTTGACAAAGCAGTCGCAGTTTTGGCCAATCTTGCAACAATACTGGAGGGAATAACTGCAATTGGTCAACTGGGTGGGATACCTGTTCTTGTGGAGGTTGTAGAGTTGGGTTCATCTCGAGGTAAGGAAAATGCTGCTGCTTCTCTGTTGCATATATGCCGCCACAGCAACCGGTTCTGCAGTATGGTTCTCCAGGAAGGTGCTGTGCCACCCTTGGTGGCTTTGTCGCAGTCAGGGACACCTCGAGCTAGAGAAAAGGTAATGTGGAAAGCCTGTTATGTGTGCGTTCTTGCCATCTTAGTGGGATATAGGTTCTTTCTTTGCAAGAATTGCAATTATGCTGCTTTGATCTTACTCAGATATTTCTAGTTTGTATTGGCTTGCTTCTGACTGCATATTCTTCTTGTTGAATGATATGGTTTGGATTCCATAAACATGTTTCCTGGTTTTCTTTTCCAGTATCTGGTATCTTGTCGGTTTGTTTTTTCATCTTGGAGTACTGTGTTCATTTTCCTTCAAATGGTAGGTTTTCCTAAATTGTCGAATTATTAATGTCTTTGCAGGCGCAAAATCTGTTGAATTTATTTAGAACCCAGAGACACAATAGTGCTGGACGAGGTTAATCATTGTTGAATCTACGGTCTTTAATTATAAGGTTATTTATAGGCTCCCATTATCTATGTTGGTGACTTCTTTTGCTTGAGAACAGACCCCACGTGAGGTAAACTATGAAAATGTGAAACATAAAGAAGAGATGGGTCTCTCTTGTCTGCAGTTGCATCAGACTTTGCAATGGCCATTTCATCTGCTAATTTTTCCATGTGGGAACTCTTTTACTCGCCCAAAGAGGATTGCATTGCATCTGTAAGTAGATCACATCGGTTGAATTTAGTGACATTGTAAGTGATGAGTATTCTTTGTATATCTAGCATCATTTGTCAACTATGTATTTATGTTCTTATTTTGCAAAGAAAATGTCAGCTGTACCTGTAGATGTTGTGGATTGGCCTTGCTCTAAGATGAAATTGTGTGGAAATGAATGCTTAGCAGACATCAAAATGGATTTGTGAATACTCTTCAGATCTTATATACAGAACAGAATTACAAGATTGGAAAGGAAAAGATTTGTGTGTTATATTGTCATAGCTTGTCTACAAATCGATAAAATTATTTCCAAGAAGCAATACATTCCTAGTGCTTTTTTTAAAATAAGAAATTGGATTCATCTTACTCGTTATCATCATCATCACCATCCTAGCTCCAGTTGGCTGACTCATAAAAGTGTCAGCAAAATTTATAAGAATATATATCAATGAGTCTTTAATTAGACAAGGCTTGAATGTGCAATTCCCTAATGATAAACATTTTTACCTCACTTGGCCAATCACATTGCAATGATTGCATTGGTAGCTCCAATGAGGTGGGCTCGAGCTACAAGTCGAGCCAAGCTGTTTACTGCTCTGGGCTTGGCTCCATAGACCATGATCACTAGCTCGAGCTTGCGCAGATCAAGGTCGAATCTAGCTCTTCAGCTGGCTCATAAAAATGTCAAAAAAATTAATAACTACAAATTTTCTATTAAATACTTGAATGTGCAATGTTTAATAGTTTTTACCCAATTTTTATCACAGCCCCGAATTATTTTATTATTGAAGGGGTGGTCAAGAAACCAGTTGAAAAAATCTACTGATTTAAACTAAAAAAAGATATATAATTAATAATAAAAATATTATAATCTATCTTTTAATTTAATTGAAGGGTTGATAGTGCATGACACGGCATCTCATCTAATATATATTATTACATAAAACATAATATTTTTTGTAAAATCTACTGAGCCGGAGTTGACCTAAGCTCGAACCAAACCGGAGCCCACGAACTGAACCCAAGTGCTGGGAAAGGTACCACGGCAGACGGTTAGCTCACTAACTGCGGCGCACCCAAAAAAAAAAGGAAGAGAAGCGGTCTTATCAGAGATGTTCGACTCTTGCTCCATTATTCCCTGCACCTTCCGACCACCCTTTCTTCTCCATATTCCCCACCTCCGAGAACCATAAAGGCGCTGTCTTGGAGGTGATGGTGCAGTGGAACCACCATATATCAATGCTTTGGAGGTATTCTTTTTTCTGGGCTTTTTGTTTATGATTGATTTGGAGCTGTTTGTTGCCCTCAAAATGAGGTGGAGTTGGGTGGTTGAATTGATTTAGAGGTGGAAAAGTTCTTTCTTTGATGCTGTTATGTATTCGATGATGGAGGAGTTAGCTGATTTTTTTTAGCTGTGTTTGAATGGGGTTGGTGGAAGGTAGAGGAGAGAATTTAGATATTTGGTCATTTATTGGATACAATATATGAGTGTTTTGGATCATGAGAGGATTGAGTCCAGCGATGATGTTGCTTTGGGCAATTATTGAGAATTTTTTGGTATTTGAGGATAGAATCAATAATAGATCTTTTCTTATCCATTGTTATTTCTCAATTTATGTTATTTAGTTTTGTTTCCAGCTACCCAGTTTGTAGTATAATGCAGCTTACGGGAGGATGGAATGAATTTTGTTTTGAGCTGTGTTTGAGTGGGATTGGTGTACATAGAGGAGAATTTAGACAGCAGGTCATTTATTTGATCAATATATGAGTGTCCCGGATCATAAGAGAATCGAGTCCAGCATGATGCTGCTTTGGGCAATTATTGAGCACTTTTTCGTGTTTGAAGATAGAAACTGCAACAGATCTTTTCTTATCCATTTTTTTTTTCAATTTTTGTCAATTAGTCTTGTTCCCAGCTACCAAATTTATGGAATAATAATATAGCTTATGCAAGGTTGGATTAAATTTTGTGAATGTAGGTGTTCTGTACAGAACTGAAATATTTCTGTCATTGAACTTGTTACTTGGATGCTTCATTCAGCAAGTTGTTATACCTTGTAAGTTTACTTTTAGCAGCTCTTCAAGCAACCAACTCTTTCCTATCGAGCTGTTTTGAAACATCGGTGAATTTATGCTCGTAAGACAGGTTTCATGGAGATATCTTTATCGAATACTTTACTGGACAATATATCTCGTCTGAATCTTTTATCGTCATGCCCTGCTGTAAAAGCTGAACCATTTCGAAAATTTTATCATGACATTGAAGGTGTTTTGAAGCTCTTGAGGCCAGTAATTGATGTGACTGGTGGCTTAGAAACTCTATCATATTGGACAAATAAGTAAGGCATTGGCAGAAGTTAATGCAATTGTCAATGAAGCAATTTATCATGTGCAAGCTTGGCACCACTTATCCAGCAAAGTTTGTTTTGTAAGTCTGACTAGACTTTTTCTTAAAAAGAAAATTTCCTTAAGTTGGCAAATGGAGCTTCACTTGGAAACTGAAGTTGATTATTGTTGTCTTGCTGAATTGTTTCCCGGTTGATATTTGAGCACTCATATAGAATTTTGTTGTCTGCCTATAATTTTTCCTACTGTGGTTGATAGAAGTGACTTTTTGTTGCTCCAGGTTTTGCAAACTGAATCACTTGTCACAAGACTCAAAGAACATGAACTTGATGTTTGCAAAGTTATTCAACCTTTATTTGAAGCTTTGCCCGAACCTGAAAACTTGGAATGTTTAAAGGTCTTTTCTCCAGGTTCCTGTCCGATTGCTTATTTCTTGTTGTCATCATCTCAATTCTCATCTACTCCCCTTCTTTTGTTGTAATTTTTCTGTGAGAAGGCTTTGTTGAAATTTGTAAAATAAGAAGCCTTATTTCCTTAATTGCTGATATCCTAACAAAAGAGCTTTCATGGAGAAATATAAAGAAATGTGCTTCGAGCTTTGTCTACACTCCCTCCCAAAGTTTGGCGGGAAGGGTGTGAGTGTTAGAGATAACATCACTAAGTGCTTCTTGTCAAGTTGTTGGTTGGTTCCTGTAAACTTGCTGATTAGTTTTATTTTAAGTTTCAAATTATCAGTGTGATTTTGCATTTTCCCTTAACTTTAATGTTGCAAAACAGTTTAAATAGTCAAGGTGAACTTTTGATCATGATGGTATTCCATTCTTGAAGTGTAATATTTTGAACTGACCATTTCACTTTTATGTAGATCCTTTGAGTTCCTTCGTCTGATATTGGAGTTTATGCTCTGGTTTTGCAGCTTTCTTTACAGCAAATCGAGCAGTCTTTCCCAGGAGAAATATCTCATGTTCTCAGAGAATCCATCAGAAATTTTGCTGAAATGATGCACCCAGCTCAGAAAACCTGGAAAAAATTGTTGATTCATTACAGCTGGGAACCAATCAAGATCTCTTATTCGGGGTTGTGGCTCTAGAGAAGGTCAAGGTAAAGGCTGAACACGAAGAAAACAATTGGGAACCAAAATTTGTTGATCAAATGATTGCTTTCATTGTATACATACATGAGCGCCTGATGAACACTACACATCCTCAGACGGTTAATGGTGCTCCCCTCCCTGCTGATTTTTGCTGCCCACTATCTCTGGAACTCATGTCAGACCCAGTCATTGTAGCGTCTGGACAGACATATGAGCGGGCTTTCATTCGAAAATGGCTTGATCAGGGAATAACAGTATGCCCCAAAACCAGACAAATACTTTCTCACACCTATCTGATTCCCAATTATACTGTAAAGGCCCTTATTGCAAATTGGTGCGAGTCTAAAAATATTAAGCTCCCGGATCCAATCAAGTTAGCTGCTCTTAACCAGCCATCTGTTCTTCTTGTGAATGTAATGGCATTCCTGATGAAGCAAATACTCATTATTCTCAAGTGCAGCACTCTCGAACACCTGAATTTTTTAGGTCCGTAAACTCGTCACCACTTAATGGAAGTCACGGAAGACCCAGATCTCAGCCTCCATTTCACTTGACATCATCTACATTTCCTGAAAATGGGATAGAGGGTGATATTGGTAGTATGCCAATGCAAAGTTCAGATGAAGAGTTAAGGTGTGAAGTGCAGACAAATGTGAGAAGCCAAACCTTGGGCCCATCTAAAATGGATGCTTCTAGAGGTAGCTTTACTGGTGAACCAGATGTGAGCCATACACGAAGTGATTCAGTTTCTAGTTCAGGCACTGATGCAAATGAGCCTTCACGGGTTTGTGGAGAGCTGAATCATTACAGTAGTGACGTGTCTGGTGAACTGCTGTCAGAAGTTCCCCAGCACCACGGAGAGAACCAGATATACCTGTACATCGAATGCCTGAAACTGCTAGACATAGGGGCCAGTTCATTTGGTGGCGGCCATCAGAAAGATTGGTTCAAAGAATTGTTTCTTCTTCTTCATTAGAACCAAGGCCTGAGCTCGCTGAAGTTGAAAGCCAAGTTAGTAGACTGGTAGAGAATTTGCAAAGCACTGCACCTAATGTGCAAAGAGATGCCACAAAGGAACTAAGGCTTCTTGCCAAGCATAACATGGACAATCGGATTGTTATTGCCAACTGCGGGGCTATTAGCCACTTGGTTTATCTGCTAAATTCTTCAGACCTCAAGACCCAAGAGAATGCTGTTACTGCCTTGTTAAATCTATCAATAAATGATAATAATAAAATTGCTATTGCAAATGATGGGGCAATCGAGCCACTTATCTATGTTCTTGAGTCTGGAAATCCCGAAACTCTTTTTAGCCTTTCTGTACTGGAAGAAAACAAGGTCAAAATCGGACAGTCTGGTGCTATAAGGCCTTTAGTAGAATTGCTTGGTAATGGAACACCACGTGGAAAGAAAGATGCCGCTACAGCTTTGTTTAATCTTTCTATTCTTCATGAGAATAAAGCAAGGATTGTCTAAGCTGGGGCTGGGAAGCACCTAGTTGAGCTTATGGACCCTGCCGCTGGTATGGTTGACAAAGCAGTGTCAGTATTTGCTAATCTCACAACAATACCTGAGGGGAGAACCGTAATTGGTCAACTGGGTGGGATCCCTGTTCTTGTTGAGGTTGTGGAGTTAGGATCATCTCGAGGTAAGGAACATGCTGCTGCTGCTCTGTTGCTCATCTGTCGCCACAGCAACAGATTCTGCACTATGGTTCTCCAGGAAGGTGCTGTCCCCTCATCGGTGGCTGTCAGTCTGGGACATTCTGAGCTAGAGAAAAGGTAATGTCCAAATACCTGTTTTGTACGTGTTCTTTGTCCTGTTCAAGGGAGACACTGGTTCTTTTTTAGCTAGAAAATGTGATTTTGCAGGTCTGCATTTTTTCAGTTTCTTATTGGATATTCTGTTGTGTATTAGTATATTAG
Organism: Piper longum; assembly: GCA_032619315.1. Lineage (NCBI taxonomy): Eukaryota > Viridiplantae > Streptophyta > Magnoliopsida > Piperales > Piperaceae > Piper > Piper longum. Next base: position 14,177 of record JAVDBV010087334.1, on the reverse strand, counting down.
TTTTCCTGGGTTGACTTCATTTCTTTTTTTTTTGTTGCGTGATATGTTTGGTGTTACATGCAGTTGTTTTTTTTTTTCAGTAACCTGTTTAATTTCCCTGATCCGGAGATATATTTTTCACTATCTATAAATGGTATTTTTGCCTATATAAGACTGTATTTTTGCCTATATAAGACTATGTAACGGTAGTCATTTAGTTTGATGTTTGTGCTCTTTCTTACTGTCGAGCTATTCATGTCTATGCAGGCACAGGCTTTGTTGAATCATTTTAACCAGTGGCTCAATAATACTGGGCGGGTTGATCTAATGATTTTATTACAAGTTTATCTTTTGCCCTAGCTTGCATATTCACGTCTGTCAGTCCTTCTCTGTGCACAGACTTCCCATGAGTAAACATTATACATGAGAGAGTTGATAAAAAAAGGCTGTTTTTGTCGTTCCTATTTGCAACAGCAGCATCAGCACCTATGCAACGGCCATTTTGTTTGCTATTTTTTTTCCACGTGGTCGCTCTTGTGCATGCACAAAAGTAAGTTTGTTGCATTTGTAGGTAGATATAATTTGTTTGATTCAGTGAAACTGGAAGTGATAGAGCATTCTTTATAGAATTGGCATCATTTGCCTACAATCTATTCATGTTCCCCCTTTCTATATCTTGCCTGTAAAATGGTCTCTTCTGTACTTGCATTTTTGTTGAGTTTCCTTATTGTGGATGGCATTTTGTAAGATAGCATGTTGTGCAGACTTATCATGTTGGAATTATGATTTATGTGTTATACAGTATTTCTAGATTGAAAGGAAGATAACTGTGTTTTTATGTGACACAAGATGAACATTAATTAATATTTTCATGTGCAGCTCTGCCAATTTATTCAATTTTTTGCAGTTAACCGCTGCACCCAAAAGCTGGCTTGTATTCATGTTGGGTGTGCAAGTTCTCGTTTTCATAAAATATATATAACCTATCTACCTCCATAACAAGAATAAAATTTTTTAAAATAAAAAATAAAAAAGCAATAATTTTTTAAAAAAATTACAAACATTAGATGTTGGGACAACTGATATATGATAGGAGATACATTAATTGGGTTTTGAAAGGGGGTCTCATAAGGGTCAAAGCTGGATCCAAGGTCCCAAACATGAAAACTTGTATTTTTTTTTTTTGAGTTCTAGCTTTTGTGAGCCATTGTTGTGGATATGAAAATCAGTTTGCGAGAAGTTGTACCAGCGCCAACGGGAAAAAGCAACACTCAGATGCTGTTATTTACAATACAAAGAACATGTGGACCACAAGGGAAGGCAAACATATCTCTCCCATCAGAAGGGCATAATTTAAGCATCTGAATACAAAACAACATGGAAGTTAACATAAGCTGCATGCCATAACAATAACCTCATCATTGGAGCGGCATTGGCATTGTGCATTTCTTTTGAGAATGCCCTAATAAATGACATCGGCCGCACTGAACCACTCTTTTTGGCCTCTTGAAATTTTCTATCCGAAGAACCTTCTTCTTGGGTCGTCCAGGAGGCCTGCGTATTTTGGGGGGACGAATCACAATGTCTACTTTTGCATCCCCGCCCTCAGTTCGCTCTTTCCAAAGGCTCCTGTCCGGGATGGGATGAATTACTTGGGAATAAGTTTCCCTGTAACTTACAACAGTAAAGCAAGGTTCTGCAAACAATTGAGCATTTTGCCCACAGGAGATGAGCGCAGCAGCAGCATGAGCACAGGGCAAACCAAAGAGCTGCCACCTTCGACAAGAACACTGGCGAGTGCGAATGTCCACAATATTTGTTCTTTCAGTCGAGACAATCTCAAATTCCACCTCATTGGCACGTAGTACTTGATAGCAACTGGAGTCTGCAATCGCTTCCAAAACCACTTTCTCAGCAGAAGGGACAAGAATAGATGACCAAGACATAACCATACCCCGTCGTTCACAAAACCAATTTGTCAATTGATGCCGTATCTGCTCCATCATTTGCACTATGGGAAGTTCATGGCATTCAAGGACCCAGTTGTACAACAACTCAGTGACCCGCAATGCAAAGTGTCCATATCGTATCCCTTCAAAGTATGCTATGGCCCATAAGCGAGGAGGAAACCTCTGAAACCACTGCGCTACATCTGGCGAAACTTCTAGCATTTCTGATATCTTAGCCTCAAACTCAACCGTGGTCAGAGCATATACAGCACTCCAGAAAATGTTAACCAGCTTTGTGTTCTTAAACTCGTCGCGAAAGTTCTCACTAATAAAACGTAAACAATACCCATGAAAAGCACTAGGAAAATGAGTTTCAACTGCTTCAACGATACCCTTTTGCATATCAGACAGTATGGTGAGCCTTGGTATGGTTTCCGTATTTACTCCAAGAAGTTTTCTTAACTCAGACAAAAACCACATCCAATTCTCATCACTCTCAGTATCAACAACAGCAAATGCTAAAGGAAAAAGCTGGTCGTCAGCATCAATGGCAGAAGCACAAAACAAGGATCCAAGGTATTTTCCCTTCAAATGCGCTCTATCTAGCTCCAAAAGTGGTCGACAAGCATGAATAAATCCATATATTGATGCCCTGTAGGAAATAAAGAGCCGTTGAAAACAATTCTCTTGCCCAGTGGCTGAAACCATTGCAATGCTTCCAGGGTTTGTCTTTCTGACTTGCTCACAATATGCAGGAAGAAGACGATAACCTTCCTCAAAAGTTCCATGAACAGCAGCCATACTTCTCTCTTTTCCACGCCAAGCTTGCATATAGGTAACAGCAACTCCATGTTGTTCACGGATGTCTTGCAATATCTGTTTTGGTTTATATTGTGGATTGGCTCTGAGGCGAGCCTCAACAGATCTTGCAACCCAGCCTACGGAAGCTTGTTGGTGATGAAGATTGCGAACACCCTCACAAGTGTGATCTCCATGGAGAGTCCTAACTGAAAACGTCGGAACACCGGGACACTTTGCCACGTGAATCCGCCACGGGCACCCTTCTTTTGAACATTTAGCAATAAACCTACTCCTATCAGATTTGACAATCCGAAGATCAAAATGTAAAGCAATTGCAGTCTCCTTGAGAATTCTTCTGCAAGTTTCAACATCTGGAAACTCTTTTCCGATTACTAATGAGTGGTCAGCCACAACCAAAGGTTGATCGGGACAAGCTAAAGAATGATCAACAGAAACTAAGGAATGATCAGCCATAGATCAAAATTTCAACAGTTTCCACTTTGCTCATTGAAAGGCTCCAACCGAACCTGCAATTTTACAACTGGGCACCTAGCTCATTCAAATGAAGTACAGCATCAAGGACATCAATCAATCTTCAGATAATTTATTCACACTTCGGGAATTATCTACTGCAGCATGCATTCCAATAGACCTTTAGAGGTACAAAATGGCCTGCATAAAAGATTTGTTTCAACATAAGAAGTGATAGCAAAGATACATTTCAAATAAGAATGACGTTTTTATTAAGAGCTGTAACAAATCAATCAATTGAGGTAATAAGCTATTCCTAAGAATTTGTAACATTCAGATATTTGAGCTCCAACACAAACATAGCTAAATTTGGGGATCAAGTCTAGTGACCCGAAGGTATTGATTTTCTCTTATCTTGTAATAACAAAATACCATCTCATCAGTATTTTCAAAACAATAACGTGAATCTACATCATTCAAAAGATAGATTGGCAAAGTATTGGCAGCTGCTGATATAAGGATGCCAGCAAATCATGCAAATTTAGTCATTTACTTAGATCACATGGCTGTGATCTTTTTCATTAAGACAAAATTGCCTCATCCTTCAACCATCCTCGTAATCCATGGGCTAGTATTAATTTAAGCTTACACAGGAGTATCAGCTGCTGCTGATACTAATCTTTTCCTAAAAATCTTGGTCACTGTGCCCAGATGGATAAGAGAAGCTGGTGAACATATTTGCAGGTATAAATGTATAGACTATTGCCTAGCTAGAATCTTTCCTAAACATATTCGCAGTATTTACAAAATTTCCTAAACGTATTCTTATGGGCAAGTATCCTCCCCACAAGAGACCATGGTTCCTCTCTTTGATTACGAAAATCAAAATAGGTGGAATGTGGTGATAGCAAATTAGCCCGAAACCATAAAATTTCTCAACTGTTTGAAAGTCTAATAAAAAACCCCTAGAAATTCAACTTGAGTTTCAAAATCCAAGGTGGTTATTGAAAACAAGGTGGACAAGCCCCTCTCTCTTTATGACTAGTTTGAGAGCTTGGAATGCTTGTGGTCTCTCTCGTCGAGCAAAGAGGTTGGATGTCTCCAATTTAGCAATTCAAGAAAATATGGCCCTTTTTGATTCATGTGAGAAAAATTAAATAAATTTTTTTTCGTAAACTCAAAAGAGGTTTTATTAGAGGATGGCAAATTGAGCATAATTATTCTTCGGACTACTCTGGTCACATTCTAATTTTATAGAACCCTGCAATTTTTAAAGACTTCAAGTTACAAGAGAGTGATCAATTTATCTAAACCTTTGTGATGATTTTGAATTTTACTTCACTATGGTTTATGCTTCAAACTTATACCAACTAAGACAAGAATTATGGCAAAATATTTCACGTGTCAAAACCTCTATTAAGCTTCCTTGGATCCTCGGGGGTAACTTTAACTGTATTAGAAGTAATAACGAGCGTTTAGGTGGTAATGATGTCCCCCATTGGCATTTTGAACAATTTAATAATTTCATCTTTTCAACTAATCTCATTGATATTCCTTACAATTTTAATTTTAGTGGACTAACAAGTATATTGATGACACTATTGTTTATAGGAAACTTGACAGAGGCTTTACAATGATTTTTAGATGATGAAATTTCCTAACGGGTATATTAATTGTCTACTTCCAAAATCCTCCGATCATTCTCCTATTCTCTTTAAGTTTGAGGACCTTCCGCCCTTTGATTCAAAACCATTCAGCTTCTTTACTATGTGACTTAAAGATGACTCAACCAAGGCTATCATTCAACATGCATGGTCTGCTCACATTGTTGGAAATCCTCAATTTATTCTCTTCAAAAAGTTCCAATGTGTGCAGGTGGCCTTGAAAAATTGAAATATTGAGATTTTTTGCAAAGTTGATGTGAGATTGAGCAACGCTCAATTATTCTTCCAAGATGCCCAACAAATGATCTCCATGAATCCTACAAATACTTCATTGCTTTTTAAAAGCTAAAATTTGTCCTGTCGCCATTTCTTTCAAGAGGAAGGCATTAAAGAAAAGTTTTTACAGATAGAAATCTAGAGTAAATTGGCGGAGAAAATAGGATAAAAATTCTCGGTTCTTCTTCACGGATGCCTCTCACATCTTAAGAAATCATATTCATGAGAATGTGGATCCACATGGGAATAAACTTTTTGATCCGCATGCCATTGGATTGAAATTAAGAGGTTCTTCAAATATTTGTTTACCCCTTCATCTTCTAATCTTCTTTCATTTATTCCTTTCCAACGCAAGTTGACTCATGGACAAGCTTCTATGTAAACTCATGGGGTTAGCCAAGAGGAAATTTAAGCTATTATTTTTAGTATTCCAAATAATAAAGCTTCTAGCCTAGGTGGTTTCATAAAAAAAAATTTATTTTCTTCTAGGATATTATTGGTAAAGACTTTATATTGGCCATCAAGCACTTTTTCGAACAAGGTAAACTACTCTAGGCACTAAATCACTGTTTTTTTTCCTTTATTCCGAAAACTCCAAATGCATCTTTTGAGGACTTCAGGTCTACTTCTCTATGTAACTTCGTCTATAAACACATCTCCAAAATTATGATTTCTCGGCTTGTTCTCATTTTGTCTTCTTTGATTGGTTTAAACCAGTCAACATTCTTAAAGGATAGGTTGATAAATGAAAACATCTTATTGACCCATGAACTAATGAGGAATTACTACCACTCAAGGGGGCCAAAAAGGTTTTGTATCAAAGTTAATTTGAGAAAGACTTTTGATAAAGTTCAGTGAGATTTCTTATTTTTGGTCCTTCACAATTTGGTGTTCAGCAATGCTTGAATTGATTGGATTTCTAAATGTGTCACCACTACATCCTTTAGTGTTATGATAAATGGATGAAATTTCGGTTTTTCCAAAAGCAAAAGCGGTCTTTGACTAGGTTGCCCTCTTTCGCCTCTCCTTCTCATTATTTGTATGAAAACACTCTCAATTATACTTGAATCTAAGATATTAGACGGCCTTATCATTCCTCTTAAGACAAGGATTACTCCAAATATCTCTCACTTAATATTTGCTGATGATCTCTTGATTTTCTCCGAAAACTCTCTTCTCTCGACATAGCATATAAAATCTTCCTTGCATGACTTTGGTACCCTCTCGGGGTTAAAGCACATATTATAAAACGTGTTACATTCTTGTCCTATGCTTGCGTCTATAAAAAAAACATTCATGGTTTGTTTGGCTATCACATTGGAGTGCTCCTTATTCGTTATTTTAGTAGTTCCAAGAAGTTTTTTTATTCCATGTGTATTTCTCTCATTGATAAGATCAGAGCTAAGATCCAAAGATAGAAATCATATCTACTATCTTATGTCGGCCACTTCCAACTCTTAAAATCCGTCCTCAATGACATGTCTCACTATTGGACCTCCACCTTCACACTTCCAAAGCGTGTTCTAAAGTTCATTACTAAATTATTTTTTTCATTCTTATGGAGAGGGAATATTGATGCTAGAGATTTTCACAATATTAGCTAGATGAGGATTTGCAAGCACTTATCACAAGACAGTCTTGGTATCTGAAATATTTTCGAGGTTAACAAAGTTGGACTAGCCAAGTTATTTTAGCGAGTGTTAACAAATAAAAATAGTTTGTGGGTGAAGTGGATTCATAGAATTTATTTATATAGGGGATCTATATGGATGGTGCGCACAAATTGAGGGTCTCACACTTGGAATAACACTATTTCCTTAAGAGAAAAAATAACCTATGATTATTTCTATAGAATTGACAATGATATGAACATGTTCACTTGGTTTGACCCTTGGTTTAATCATTACCCCCTCATCCAAAGACTCGGTCATCAAGCAATTGCAAATCTTAAGAAAAAATACCCCTCACACTATATCCCAAACCATCATTGAGGGTTCTTAGGCCCTTACCTCTGACACTACAAGCACAAAACAAGCTTTAAACTTTTTAAATGAGAATACTCCTTTCGTATCTCACGCAGATGATAGCATAAGGTGGTTATCCTCTATAGGAAAATTTTCTTTCAAGAGATATTGAAACTTCTTCAGACTTCATTCTCCAAGAGTGTCATGACACCCACTTGTTTGGTCTAAATATCAAACAAACTGGGCATGCGTTCATTGCTTCATTGGTCATGTCAAATAGGATCTTAACTCTAGACAATCTTCAAAAGAAAGAACTTCATCTTACTAACAAATGCTCTCTTTGTGAGGCTTGACTAAAAGCTATAGACTATTTATTCTTTGAGTGTTTTTATAGTAAACAAGTTTGGAAATTGGTCCTTCAAAAATGTCACACGCTCCTCAAGTCAACTCCTTCGATGAAAAGATAAATTGGTTTTTTACCTTTTATTTGCAAAACAAGCATGCAAGTCTCTTCCTGAAACCTTTTTTCCCCTACTTACGTTCCTTCCATTTGGTACAAGCGAAATAAAAGAATATTTGAAGATCTCAAAATGTACCATAGTTAATTGGCTATATCCATTATTTCTCAAGTATAGCTTGTTTTAGAAGTCTTAAACTACAAATAGAGAATTATTGATCATTGTGATTTTCTTATGAACTTTTAGATGTAATTTTGTAATGGCTCTTTGGAGCCTTTTTCCCCTTTGTATTTCTTTGTCCCTTTGGGGATTCATGAAATAAAATTTTATTTTATATAAAAAAGGTATAAATGTATACCAAAGACAAATGTGTGGTTGCTACCAAAAGGCACAAAGAAAAGCTATCACATGTAAACTATAGTAAAGGATCGCACATGATCCTAGAAAAAAATGATGAAGAAGTATGATCGACATGATAACAGACCAAAGTCCCTTTTGTTTCCGTTAAAAAAGCATAAGGCAATGGTACAAAAACACATTTTTACTCATAGAATACTGTTGCCTTAGGAAATTTTTTTTTGAATAATTCCACTAGCTAATCAATGATCTATTTCTCCATATCCATGATCCTCAACGGACTTAATTAACTAAATTGCATCAAATTACACATCAAAAAATAAACTCATGCTGTACAATGAATTAATATTACTATTCACAAGTAGTAATGCACAAAGAAAAGAAAAAATCAGTAACTTCGATCAGAGTTCACAGACAATGTTTTGTAAGTATTCAAACAATAGTCGTTCAGCGTTAAAGCTAGCAATAAAAAAATATCATTTCGCGAATTTCAGTTGTAAAGATAAAATTAACAGTTCACGCAGACACCAAGCAAACTAAACTAACAGCTATTCAAGTCTATATCATGACCACTAAAAGAATCCATCTTTCCTGTCAGCTGTAACTCGTATTCCCACCAAATGCAGTGGCATTCAGTAATTGGTGTCCCCTCACACCAGCTACTGACAATTAAGTTATATTACCACGTCCAAATTCCATCATTCTCATCGTATAGCTCAAACAATCCTAATGCAATACCATTCGAAGCAAAGATGCAATTTTTTCAGCCATTTAGAACATTTATACCACCTATATCCACACCAAAACGCCGGATCTGTCCAAATTCGCCCAGAACCCCAACCCACCAATTTCTCCGCAAGCCAACGTCGAGAAGGGAAGCCGGCGAGCATCAGGATAACAGCCTAGAGCCACAGAAAGGAGGATGCACAGGAGGAGAGGCAGAGAGCATTACCTGGGACTTGGCCGGTGTCGTCGTCGTCGGCGGCCGGAGAAGAGCGCCAGTGGCGGTCTGGGGTTTGTGGGTGGAAGGATGGAAATGGAGAATTTTCACACGTTTTGAGGGATGCCATGGATTTCATTTCATTTGTTTCTATCTTCACTAACACTGGATATGCATTTGTTTTTTCCACCTTCACTAACACCTGATAATTGCGGTCACGAGAAAAATAATGTCTATAACTCATTGCGTATATCCATGTTAATCTATTATGCCTAATTATAATTACAAAAATTAAAATCACATGTTAAATCGGATTGGAAGAGAATCATTGAATCAAAACGGTTTATCAAAAATTAGATAAGAATCATTCAAAATTGATGAGTTATTAGTTGTAAAATATGTCATTGTTATGGTGTAAACTATATTTTATGGTATTTTTTCATATTTTTTAAATTATTTAGAATTAATTATTATTTTTTATTTAAGTCGAACTCGAGTCAAACTCTAGTCAATTTTTAATTATGAGAATACCACCGACTGTTTCTTTCCCCTAATTCTCTCTCCCCGGCACGCTGCCCCTCCTTCACTCCCCTACTACACCCCCCTCCACCCTCACCGCCTCATCCTCCCCCCGCCCCGTCCCTCGCCACTGTCTAGAATCAGCTCAAATCAAGTGGAAGACCAATTTTTAGGAAGACTAATTTTTATTACTTTTTTTAATCGAAATCCTTCCAATCCGATTTAAATCGACCGATTCCGAGTGAAATTGGGTGATTTTTTGTAACTATGCGCCTAATTACTACCCAGACTTGTTATTGTTTTACTTGGTTCGACTCAATCGAAAAATACTTGTGGAACTCAATATCCCGTAACCTAAACCTAAACAACCTTATCATAAATTAAAGCTAATAGATCTCACTGTTTTGCCTCTCCCAAGATTAGAAAACTCTAATTTCGTTTATCTTCTTCTTCCCTACCTTGGTAGGTCATGGACATCATTTTTTTATGAGAGGTGGTCTTGCTTAGAATGCATAGCAACATTAATGCCCTTGTTATGAGAAATACATAAATTAATTAATATTTTTGTCTAAAATCTATATTATCTAATGCTTACTTTGTAAGACCAATGACTCGAGTTAGAGTTTTATAGTAGCGAACTAGTCGGTTTGAATCAAATCAGTTTCATGATACACATGCTAAGCTAAGGCCAGTCGTGCGTTATGAGTGATGAGAGTCAAGTATACCCGAGTATATAATGATAATGCCACAAAAATAATGAGAAATTAGTTATCAGATTATATACAATATGCAATTATTTTTTTATGTATTTGATTGTGGAATTATTTTAAGGTCAAATAACGCATTAGCACGTGTTAAATAATAGTTTGGGATAGAACGCGTCATTTCTATGTTATAGAGTGTATTATATTTTATAGTATTTTTTCCATATTTTTAAGGGTTTTTTTTTAATTCATTAAGGGTTTATTATTTTTAACTTAAGTCAGAGCTGACTCAACTTTTATATATGAGATTACCACCCAAAACCCTCCCCCGGTGCCTTTCTCCCCTAACCCTGATCGCCGTCCCTTCGTCGTCGTTGTCGCCGCCTCTACCGGAGCATCGACGAGCAGCCCCTCGTCATCTCGGTCGTCGCCCAGCCTCCACTATGCTTGACACCACTAGAATGTGCCGCGCTCCCGAAGTCATTCCTTCGCCGGCTACACTACTTCGTCGTCGTTGTGCAGCCGTCACCCTCCCCCTTCGACCCCAGATGCTTTTTCTGTGAAACCCGTGACTCGAGTCAGTGTTTTACATTAGCAAAAGAGTCAGTTTAACCGTAAGTTGGAGTCGAGTTAGTTTCATAACCAACATGTTGAGTCAAGGCCAACCATGCATTATAAGCGACGAGGGTCAAGTGTACTAGAATGTGTGATGATAACATCAGAAAGATGATGAGAAATAAGTTATCAGAGTATATGATAATATGCAACTATTTTTTTATATTTAATCGTAGAAATATTTTTGGGTTGAATGACACATCAGGATGTGTTATAGAGTGGTTTGGATGAGTTATTAGTTATAGAACATGTCATTTTGATGTTATGGTGTGTATTATATTTTATGAGATTTTTCCCAATTTTTTTAGAATTTATTACGTGTAAGTTATTATTTTTGGGTCAAGTTGGTGGCGAGTCAACTTTTATTTACTATATTGCCACCTAACCTTCATCACGACCCTTTCCTCCCCTAAACCCTGACACCACACTCATCCTCACTGTCGAAGCCCCCTCTGGCCGTTGCACAGCTTGGCACCGGCCGTCTTCCAACCTCCATGACACCTTGATGCGTCGACTTGCCGCTCTCTGACACCCTCCCCCTTCGACCCTTGACCTTTCCCCCATACCGAGGTCTACCACTGAGGCCGACTAAGGGCCAATAGACAAGCCAACCAACCACCGGCCGACTCGTTGCCCCCGCCGACGATCATCGCCATTGTTGTCGCATTCACCAATACCACCATTGGGTTGAGCCCACCGAGCCAATGTTGACCCGTAGCCCTGATTGCCTGGCTAAAAAATCGGATTCGTTGAAATTCGCCGGGTCTTCTGTAGAATTCATCTAGTCGAACTGATCAAACTTAGGACACCATCGGGTGCCAAATTTGAATATCGAATCGTGCAACAAACCCTAGCCATCACTGCTTGCCGACAACGCGAGGTATATTAACTTTGACTTAATTACTTAAAAGTGATAATTATTAGCAAAACATGCTAAGACTTGATTAATTGGTGTGATAAATATTTTTATTGTAAATAAAAATGAGTTGCATGATTAAATTATATTAAAATGAAGGTTAAAGAACTAATTAAGTAAATTAAGCATGTAATGTTAATTAAATGTAACATAGCCTCAAAAATCTGATATGGATTGATGTGTGATTTGATATGATGTGTGCCTTGATGTGTATGTGCAATAGGATGTGTGATTGCAACGTAGTGGGCGTTAGCTTTTAGTTTTGATATGTATGTACGAAGTAGGAGAGATTGAAGCTTTTACTAGATCCATTTTGGACTCGCTTCTGGTTTGACTTCTATACTTTATCATGATTTATTTTAATAGGTAAGCGGACGTGTCGTGAGGTGGATTTATTGCATCCAACTCCACATGGGTCATTTAGTCGCACAAAATTCTGGATTAACAACCCTCAAGGATGAAATCCGTCGAGTTTGTTTTTGAAAACTCAGATCTAGATCATGATGCCGTCAATCCTATTATATTACAATCCCTTCCTAGGAATATGTACATGTAATTTTCTCGAGTTTTCAGTGAGATGTGAGATAAGGGAAAATCGACAACCATGCTATGTGAGTTGGCACGTGTTAGTCAAAGCGGGCTCTGGATTTGGTGAGAGTCAGTTCTATTCCTGATGGATCCTAATAACTCTACTTTTGAATTTCTCAAACTTGGAGAAGTGTGAAAGTTTACAGGTACTACAATGCAATACATATCGAGACTTATGATTTCAAAGGGTTTTAAAGGCGCATGACTAAGAATACTCGGCCTCTATACTTAGGGCCAGAAGTGATACAGAGAATGTAAAATGTTTAAAAAATAGAAATTAATTTTCCCAAGCAAGGGATAGTTTTAAAGTTGCTAAAAAATGAGGTGAGATAGAATGAGACACAATTGATTTGAGGCTGACGACTCCTAACTAGTGATAATATAAAAGATTCTATAAGGATGAATAAGAATGTTTTCATTTAATATGAGAATCAGCTCTCCTGTGCCAGTTTGTTATTAGTTATTTCTGGACAGATAACGCATGTTACGAACATTTTTCTATTATCTATGTAAGTGAGAATCTTGAGCACTGAGTGTTGTCAGGACTGTAGATGAGCAGCAATGTACGATGCATACATGTACCTACCAAATGGAATTGATGATGTTGAATGATGAATTGTTGTAAATGATGCTAATTGAATGTTATTTTTGTGAATTGATAAAATGTTTAGCATGTGAATGAAAATTGTGAATAGAAATAAACAGGTTGAGTAGTGGAATGTATAATCGACTCAGAAGATTAGAAGTGATGATAATTGAAATGTAGAGAAGAAATGTCACGTTTTTGCTATGTCTTCTATTTTTATTGTTATATATATACTACTTGTTATTGATAGGGTAGTCCCTATTGCACTTTTAGGGGAGACTGTCCGTTTTGTTTTAAAAATAGTTATTTCCTTTAAACTTTTTCCTTGTTTGGTTTGTTTTATACATGATTGCATATCATAGCATGCATTTAGAACAGCGTTAGAACCTAAACATCTCATCCATGCATTAAATGTAACACCCCAAATCCGGTTCACCCTCGTGAACCAAACTTGCATGTTACGGGCCCTGGTTAGGTCGGCTAACCTGAACCTAACTCGTACGGATCCAATCTTGGTGTCTTAAGATGAAGATATGACTTGTTATACATGAATGAATGCATAAAACTCTAACAGGATCCTACATGAATGACAAGCACATTAAATCACACACCAATACAATTACGATAAAATTAATGAAAATTCTAAAATATAACGGACAGAGTTTCCCCTAAAAATGCAATTAGGAGCCACCCTGTCAAAATAATATACATAAACATATATGCATATGTCAAAAATTTTATTCATAAAAAATCTAGCATACTATAAACTCTTTCTAAAACATGGGTCTCAACCCACCTGTGCAATCTATTCGTATTTCACATCCTATCATTATATCTTAGCATTTAATCATATCGTCATACTTTTCATTTCTCACATCAGTTCTAATAAAATCAACTCATACACAAAATACTAAATATTCAATCAAGATATATGTGTGTGTGTGCAAAAGACTTCATTGCTCCTTCGTCCAGGCTAGCACTTCCATCTCATAGTCGTCACCTACATATAGTACAAAACCGTTAGTAACGGGTGTTACTAGTCCAGAGAATAACTAGTAACAAACTGGCTATGAGAGCAAATTCTCATATGAAAGAAAACATCATATACTTCTTGTGAACTCTCTGAAGGGCACCTACTAAGGAGCCACTGGGCTGCAGACCGGGTAGCATCCCGAACTGACTGAACTGCTGCTGCTGTTGCCACTCTCGACATTTTCTTACTTCAGTTTCTGGTCTTAAATCCTAAGCCCTCTCCTTACCTCCATATTTCTCTTGGCCTTGAGCACGAAGGCCGAGTACTCTTAGGCAGTCGCCTTCGATATCCTTTGAACCACAAGTAATGACATGCGCTGTACTAAACAGTACCCGTAAACCTCCACGTTCTCCAGGT